>JAXFYN010000966.1:0-69048 GCA_036172215.1 Camellia granthamiana
ATTCGGGTTCTCACAGGATTTGCTCATTACTAACCATAGAATTATACTTATGTTAGTGAATGTTTAGGGTAATTACACTTTTGCCTAGTTTTCTAGCATAACTGTATAAATAAATTAATCCCTAATTAAATTACACTTTTATCGTATACCAACAGAAATTAATTATTTATTTTACTACCACAGCCGCTATTATTATTATTATTATTATTTTATTTATTTATTTATTTATTTATTTACTCTTACTTTTATATTTATTTATTTGCTATCTTTAACTCTAATTTGGCCGAACTAATATTATAATTTCATATTTATGTTAATTTGGCCCCAATAATAATCCCTAATTAATCCCATATTTGGTAACCCAATGCCAAATTAGATTATGTGTTTATTATTATTTATTTAATAATATATTATCACATACACCCACAATTATATATAACTATAAATATTTTTAAGTAAACGCTCAGGGTGTCACATTTCTCCCCTCCTAAATAGAAGTTTGTCCCCAAACTTGACGTACGTTAATTTTTGAAGAGGTGCGAGTATTTGGCTTGCATTTGACTTTCCATTTCCCATGTAGCTTCTTCGATACGATGATTTCGCCATAAGACCTTTACTAGGGGTATGGCCTTGTTTCGGTGAACTTAATCACAATGATCGAGAATCTGCACTAGTTGCTCTTCATAAGAGAGATCGTCTTGAACTTCCAGGTTCTCATAGTCGATGACATGTTCTGGATCACGGAGATACCATTGGAGCATTGAAACGTGAAATACATTGTGGACATTGGATAGTTCAGGTGGTAGTGCAAGGTGATAGGCTACAGGACCAATCCTTTCCAATATCTCGAATGGCCCGATGTAACGTGGGTTTAGCTTTCCTCGCTTTCCAAATTGGATAACTCCTCTTGTTGGTGAGATCTTGAGGAACACACATGATCCCCTATTTGAAATTCCAAGTCCCGTCTCCATGTATCTGCATAACTTTTCTGGCGGCTCTGAGCAGTGCGAATTCATTGTTGGATGAGTTGGATTTTCTCACTTGTGACTTGCACGATCTCGGGGCCTAACAATTTCCTGTCCCCGACTTCCCTCCAACATAAAGGTGATCGACATCTCATTTCATACAGAGCTTCATACGGTGCCGTTCCAATGCTTGCTTGGCAGTTGTTGTTATAGGCGAATTCCACTAAAGGTAAGTGCTCATCCTAGTTACCTTTGAGGTCCAATACACATACACATAACATGCCTTCTAACGTCTGGATTGTTCTTTCGGATTGTCCATCAGTTTATGGGTGATAAGCAGTGCTAAACTTTAGTGTGGTTCCCAAAGCTTCTTGCAATTTGTTCCAGAAGTGAGACACGAAGCGGGGGTCTCGGTCAGACACGATTGAAACTGGGGTGCCATGCAAACGAATAACTTCCTTGATGTACAAGGTGGCAAACTTATTAAGGGAGTACATGATTTTGATTGGTAGAAAATGCACTGATTTTGTCAATCGGTCTACTATAACCCATATTGCATCATTCTTCGAAAATGACTATGGTAGCCCGACCACGAAGTCCATAGTAATGTGCTCCCGTTTCCATTCAGGAATAGGGAGTGGTTGCAGCAGTCCTGCAGGTCTCTGATGTTCTGTTTTAACACATTGACAATGCAGACATTTGAAGACATGGCTTGCTATGTCTCTTTTTATTCCTGTCCACCAGTAGTGTTCGTTTAGATCATGGTACATCTTGGTGTTGCCAGGGTGGACTGCAAATCTCGAGCTATGAGTTTCCACCAATATCTTCTTCTTGAGTTCTGGAATGTCGGGTATGCAAATTCAATTCCGAAATTTTAGTATCCCATTGCTTATAGTGAAATCAGGATCAGGCGTACTCCTTTGCTCATCGTACTTTTTCTTGAAAAGTTTATCTTCACATTGGCACGCTTTAATTTCTTTAATCAATGTAGGTTCCACGGTTATGTTGGTGAGTAGTCCATTGATCTTACGAAAAACGAGAGTACATGCCAAACCTCTGGTCGTCTTTCGGCTTTAGTGCGTCTGCCACCACTTTAGCTTTGCCTAGATGGAGATGAATCTCTATATCATAGTCTTTCATAAATTCTAGCCACCGTCGTTGCCTCATATTTAGTTCCTTTTGTGTGAACATATATTTAAGACTCTTGTGATCAGTGTAAATCTCGCAGGTTGCACCGTAGAGATAATGACGCCAGATTTTGAGGGAAAAGATCATTGCAGCCAATTCCAGATCATGTGTTGGGTAGTTCTTCTAGTGAGTCTTTGATTGTCGCGACGCATAAGCAATAACTTTTCTATTTTGCATGAGAACGCAACATAAACCATTATATGAGGCATCACTATAAATTACGAACCCATCTGCTCCTGTAAGGAGTGCTAGTATAGGAGCTGACACAAGTCGACTTTTTAATTCTTGAAAGCAATGCTCCTGTTTGTCAGTCTATTCAAAGGGTGTGTTCTTCTGAGTTAGCTGGGTCAAGGGTGATGCTATCTTTGAGAAATCTTGCACGAAGCATCGATAATAGCTAGCTAGACCCAAGAAACTTCGGATTTCTGACACATTAGCAGGTCGTGGCCAGTCCATGATTGTTGCAACTTTTTGGGGGTCAACCGAGATGCCATCTTTATTAATGACATGACCGAGAAAGTGTACACTAATGATTTAGAACTCGTATTTCTTCAACTTGGCATAAAGTTTGTGACCACGTAGTGTTTGTAGAATCATTCGCAAGTGCTGCTCATGGGCCTCTGGTGACTTGGAGTATATGAGGATGTCGTCAATGAAGACGATGACGAACTCATCAAGATAGGGTTTGAACACTCGGTTCATGAGGTCCATGAAGGCTGCTGGGGTATTTGTGATGCCAAAAGGCATGACAAGAAACTTGAAATGCCTGTAACGGGTTTTGAAGGCAGTCTTTTCGATACTTTTCATTTTTACTTTTAGTTGATGGTAGCCAGAACACAAGTCAATTTTGGAGAATACTTGGGCGCCTTGAAGTTGATCGAACAAGTCATCGATTCGTGGTAGAGGGTACCGATTCTTGATGGTGACCTTGTTCAATTCCCGGTAATCGATGCATAACCTTATCGTTCCATCTTGTTTCTTCACGAACAATACTGGAGCTCCCCAGGGTAAGATGCTAGGTTGAATGAAACCTTTGTCCAGGGGTTCCTAGAGTTGAGTCTTTAGCTCTTTCAATTCTGTCATCGACATGCAATAAGGAGCATTTGATATTGGTTGTGTGCCAGGTTGGGTTTCAATGGTGAACGTGATTTCCCGATCAACCGGGATACCGGGTAGATCTTCAAGAAAAACATCCAAGAATTCTCGTACTGCGGGGATTTCATCAACGGTGGGGGCCTCTTTTTGTGTATTGATAACATAACAGATATAACTACTACAACCCTTTCTTAGAAGTCGTTGGGCTGTCATGGAGGATAAAATACGGGGAGGGTTGGAAACTCCAGTCCCATCAAAGACAAGCTTGGTTGGTTTGGCAACATGAGGGAGACCTTTTTGGCTTTACAATCAATAGAGGCGTGGTTGGCAGCCAGCCAATCCATACCTAAGATTACATCAAAGTTCCCAATACAGATGGGAATCAAGTCTACGTATAAGGTTTTTCCTTTTAAGGATATAGCACATGATCTGTACACATCAGTACTACAGGCAGACTGACCAGAAGGAAAAGACACAAATAATATATATCCTAGTGGTTCAGGTGTTGACACTAACTTGGCAGCAAAATGTGGTGCAACAAAAGAATGAGTTGACCCAAAGTCAATGAGGACATGAACTAAATGACCACAGACAGAAAATGTACCTGACACAACGTTTTCGGTAATTTCTGGTTTTCCAGGTACCAAGGCAAAAGCCCTTCCTTGGCCTTTTTGGTCCTTTCTTTCTCCTCCAGGTCCTGCGGGTTTTTTGACCAGGCCAGAGGGGTTGGCTGTAGGATTAGTCAGCTTTGGACAATCCTTTAGCAAGTGGCCCACTTGATCACATTTAAAGCATGCTCCCATGTTCTGATGGCATTGTCCCCAATAAGCCTTCCCACAAGTAGGACAAATTGAAATAGTGCCACCTTGGGGGTTGGTAGAACCTTGATGGCCTGAAGTGGTTGTGCCCGTATTCACCTTCTTAGGAGGCGCAACACCGGATCTTCTATTGTCTCTTTCCTAGAATCGCTTCTTTTGGCTTGGTTCCCCAGAACGCGAGGCTTTAATCTCTTTTTCTGCAATGTACACCCGGTCTACCACTTCTGCATAGGTTGGCAGTTTCAAGACCTCGAGCCTATCTTTAGTTTCAACATCCAATCCTGCTTCAAATTTTCTTGCTTTTCGAGTTTCGGTGGGGATGACATATGTTGCAAACCGAGCGAGTGGTATGAACTTGCTCTCGTATTTGGCCACCGTCATGGTTCCTTGCTTTAGATGTATGAATTCTGATGCCTTCTACTCTCGCAATGAATCTAGGAAGTATTTTTCCTAAAATACTTCTAAGAATCTTGCCCAAGTCGCAATTTCTTTTTTCTCTAGAGTGAGAAGCCACCATTCCTGTGTATGTCTTTGAAAGTGAATGTGGTGAAAGTTACCTTCTGTCTTTCGGTGCATAATAAAGCACGAAAAATCTTTTCCATGTCTTTAACCCAAGCGTCCGCTACAATTGGGTCTGGACCGCTGGTAAATGTGGTGGGTTTCAAATCCTAGAACTGTTTTATGGTAACCGGCCCTTCTTCCCGTTCCGGCATCCCATTGTTGATGTTAGTTTGCAAGGCTTGCAAAAAGCTAGTAACCGCTCTTTCCATTGTTCTTTCCATCAATTCAGTGCCACTGACTGATGACTCGCTTTCGTTACCATTATTGGCCATTCTATTACAATTAATGTAAGCATATGTAGCGTAATTTATGTCTATTTAAAATGCCAACTTTACTATTTTTACAATTAATATTACATTTTTGTTTCAAAAGTCAGAATATGTTAGTGTCTCATCCCTGTGGTAAACAAAAACAAAAAGACAACAAAAAGGGATTAGAACACATCATGGTCAGAATACAAAAAGGTTTTCTTCTACCAAATATAGAGTGATGGGTCAAATAGGCCAAACAACCATGGGAACTAGTGTTGCATAAAAGCTCAAATTCCCATCCTAACTGGACTACACTAAAACACATCCACCCTGCCTGGACTGTGAAAATGAGAACGGACTGTACGTATCCCAAAAATGCTCGATTGACAATCTAGCCGGGTGTCTCAATATATGACAAGTCATTATTAAAGTCAACATTTTGAATATTAATTATCTTCAGCGAGTTAGGGACAGTGGTGAAAATATAGTCCTCAGGGTACACGTTACCCCTTCTGGCCACAAAATCTGGGGGTAGAGGGCCTATGATATAGTGCGGGCAGTCATGTCCTGGGGCAACGCCAAGGACACGAGTGGGTCCAAGAAAACGTCCGCGTGTATAGGCACGGCTTTGCCTCCATAGTAAATGTGGGACATCGGTAGGATCAGCCTGTATATAGATTGGCCGACCCATCAATTGAGCAAGGCTTGGATGCAGTCCTCTGATTATATCCTCTGAATATCCCCAAACCTCAGGTGAGGCGGGGGCGGGGTGCTCGGCTAAAATCTCATCTAAATTAATGGCCCCGAGCTCATCCCAAAACGCATTATCAAGGTTAATTTCTAACATTCTTACATTACTAGAATAAACGTGAGATTTGACACAAAAGGACTAACGTTGTAGGTAAATATTTATATTTATTTTTTTTATTTATTTATTTTATATATATATATTTTTAACGAACCATTGTTCTGATACCACCTTTGTCACGACCCAATCACAGGGGCTTAGGGTTGGAATCGCAACTTACTAACTTATTCTATTTGTAGCAAATTGAATTGCGTAAGCGGAAATAAAAATAATTAAACAGGAAATTACTCCATTTTACTATTTTAATAAAAGAAAATACATTTATGGGGTTTTTATTATTTTATTATTCAGTGACCGGCCCTGAGTAGAAACAAAAGGGAGCAAAAATATAAAAAAGAAAAAAAAGACAAAATAGTGGTTCCACATCAATCCAGGTACGGGTTCCATTTCGTGAGGTTATGGGTTTTCGCTACATCTCGTCACCTGAAAGGGTAACAGCTATAAGCACACAACAGAGTGAGAAATATTATGCCAAGAGTATAAGGAATACAAAACAACCATGGATAGTTAGTTAAGCCAAAACATTTACATGACTCAATTTGGTAAATAAATCATTTAAATGGCAGAAACTAAAATATGGAAATTATATAAATAAATAACCACAACTACGGTACAAAACAGAACAGATGTCACAGAAGTGACAATCAGAAACAGAGGTCAATGAATCCATGACAAACAGAGGACCACAAAGTGGTCAAACAGAGGCCAATGGTTATTTAAGTCTCCCAAGGCGTGGGACTCCCGTGGTGGTACTTACAAAACATAATTGTTTATAAGGTCATAGTCAAATATATACTAAAATTTTAATAAACATATCCATGAGTTTCATTTTAAACAAATAGAGTTTAGAAAATAACACACGTAATTGAAATATTAATATAATTTATAAGACATAACTTGTATAAAATGAATTATGGTAAGTCAAAACATTCGTAAAATATATTATGGTGACTCAAGGTATAATATAACTCACCTTAATATTGACCCTTAACCTTACTTTCCACTATCACAGCCTTCTTACTATTAGTTTCCTACTTTTAGTAACTTACGTGCCTCTCTCTTTTTCTTTTTTTTCCTTTCCTTTTCTTCCCACAGATTTGATCAACTCCTCCCTATTTATAAGGAGGTAAAATATTATCAGGCGAACACGTGGCCAGCTCAAATCCTCCCTGGATTTGCTCATAACTCACCCTGGATTTGCTCATTACTAACCATAGATTTATACTTATCTTAGTGAATGTTTATGGTAATTACACTTTTGCCTAGTTTTCTAGCATAATTATATAAATAAATTAATCCCTAATTAAATTACACTTTATTGTATACCAACAGAAAATTAATTATTTATTTTACTACCACACTCACTATTATTATTATTGTTATCAATATTATTATTTATTTACTCTTACTTTTATATTTATTTATTACTATCTTTAACTCTAATTTGGCCTAATTAGTTTTATAATTCCATATTTCTGTTAATTTGGCCCCAATAATAATTCCTAATTAATCCCATATTTGGTAACGCAATGCCAAATTTGATTCTGTATTTATTATTATTTATTTAATAATATATTATCACATATATCCGTAATTATATACAACTATAAATATTTTTAAGTAAATGCTCAGGGTGTCACATTTTCAGCCCTGATTGAAGCTGCTAGGAATCTCAGTACAACGGATCCTTTGCATAGATCTCGCGACAGTCACCGCTAATCCCGCAGTGGCACAGTTATTGCGGTAATCTCCGCAAGAGGAAGCCACTAGGAAGAAGAGGAAGAGTTATAAGGACAAAAACCCATATCCTTGCAACCTTGAGAATGTTAAAGCCTTGGTTAAAGAATGGGTAGCCGATGGTGAACTTACTTTACCTCTAGTTGATGTTCTCCCAACCAGGAAGGACAAAGAAAGCCCATATTATTGTGTCTATCATAGAGCCATTAGAGGCCTTACTAGGGACTGTTGGACTTTGAAAAGTATCTTTAAGAAGAAAGTTGTTGCAAATGAGTTAAAGTTCAAAGATGCTAGTAACTGTGATGTAAGAAAGGACCCTTATCCTAACCACAAGGAGAAATGGAAGGATGTACACATGATTGGGTATCTTTGGCCTGTGTGTGATCAAGTGCATATGGCATCCTACTATGATAAGTTAGAAGAAACCGCAACAGGTTAACTCCTTGAAAATGTACCTGCAGAGGCAAAACTCGAAGAGGATACTTATGCTCAGGCCTTACAAAACTCTGTTAAGTTTCGTACCTTCTTTGACCAGCTGGGGCTGAGCCAAGCCACTAGGTTGGAAGCAACAAAGGCCCTCATCAACATCTCTGAAGTGCATCATACTGAAGTTGCTAAGGCTAAGGAGTATGTGCATCGGCATATTCAGGAAGACTATGGGGCCATTACTTTTTCAGAAGCAGATAGAGCATATCTGTTCCCCCATAACCGTCCTCTTTTTTTCACAGCTTACATTCATGATGTAGAGTTCAAGCGTTCTTTCCTTGATAACGGGGCGTCTATGTAGACACCCCATTTTTGACCGACCTTAAGACTCAGACGTCACCGATTGAGCGCTTGGTGATGTTGCATATTGTGCTCGTTCTGAGGTTGCGGAGTCATGGCTGCAAGCCTTACCTCCGGACTTCCGGACTCCTTTGTGCTTTGCCTCGGTTTGCGAACCAGGCCCTGTTTTCTTTGTTTTCTCTTCCCGAAGGGAGGGAGAGGTCTCGTAGATCATCTCTCAGTGGTCGTAGGCTACGCTTCGTGGTCGTAGGCCATTTTTCCCGTTTGGAGCCCGTTTCTTGGTTTTCGGAGCCGTCGGCCGTGTGCCTCGGTTCGGGACAGCTTAACCACCTCCGTTTGCTTCGATTTTTGGCATACATATTATTTACCCCCTTTTGACGGACACTGTGGCTCGAGAGACCAACTTCGTGGTCGAACACCACCTCCGGTGCTTGATAGTCAGTTTTCGGGGCCCGAGGCTACGCGTTTTGGCCCCCGAACTTTTATTTTGCATCGGTTTTGGTTCATTTTTGGTGGAGGCCTTATTTTCATTGTTAGGAAGGCTGTAGAAGGGTGGGAGGCCAATAATTGTTCTGACAACCAGTTTTATTCCTTCATCGCCCTCTGTCGCCCGTTTTTCTCACTAGAAAGCCAATGTTGACCACCCTTGGGCCACTTTTTCCAGCCCTAAACCCCATATTTGTTTTGTACACACATGGGAGGCCACCAATATGATATGGCTGGCCAGTAATTGCTTCTGACCCTTTTGAACCCCTCTAAAAAATGGGTTTTTCTCTCTCCTGGTTCACTTCTTCCAGTTTTTGACCACATAGTTGTGTTGTGCACACAGGGGAGGCCACCAATTTGAGGTGGCCGGCCACTAATCATGCTTGAACCTTTTGACCCTTGGTCGGGCGGCCATGGGGAGGGCCGGCCGGCCACCTGTGACCTCAAAACCTGGCCGGCCATGATCCTCACATCAAGTACATTGTAGATACACCCTCCTTTTCCCCCCAGATCCTGTATCCGGGGGGTGTGTTTTGGGGGGGAAACTTGAATTTGAATTTCCCCCCCTTTCCTCCACTCCTTTGCCTATATAACCAGCACCCCCAGCCATGTTTTAGAGGTTACAAAAATTGGTCTTAAGCCTCTTGCATCCAATCTCTCTCTCTCTCTCTACTTCAACCTTCAAAACCTCTCAAGTCCTACACCCTTTCTACACCAACCCATAGCACCACACCTCCTCACTCAATTCCAGCAGCTTGGGGGCCATTTCCAGAGGCTAGGAGCTCCATTTCTTGGATCAAAGATTGTTGAAGACAAAGGCTACAAGGGTGAGTCCCATTTTCCCTCTTTTGTGCATTTTTTTGGCCTATATCTTAGCTCCTTGTGCTTACATTTTTGGGCTCCAACCCAAACTGAAAATAGTCTTATTTTGAGCTCTTTTTCATCTTTGATTAAGGGTCTTTCTCTGTTTGAGGCCTCCTTCTTTCCCTTTGTGTTTAAACTCCCTTTTAGGCCTATTTTTGCATGGTATTTTAGGCTTATTTATGAACTGTTTTGGGTTTGGTAATAAACTGTAAAGTTGCTTGTTTTGATCCCTTCTTCAACTTTGTTGAAGGGCTCTCATCTGTTTGAGGCCACCTGTTGCCACTTGTTTCTTTATCCCTCTTTTATGGCTATTTCTTGCATGATATGTTAGCCTTGTTTTTAAGCATTTCTGGGCCCCGAGCCAAACTGTAAAATACCTTTTTTTGAGCCCCTCTTCAACTTTGTTGAAGGGCTCTTCTGGGTCCAGCAGCTGCCACTTGCTTCTTTGTCCCTCTTTTAGGCCCATTTCTTGCATGATACTTTAGCCTTACTTGTGTTTATTTTCGTGACTTGTTGTAAACTGTAAAGTGCATTATTTTGAGCCCCTCTTCAACTTTTTTGAAGGGCTCTCTGCCATTTGGGGCCAACAGCTACTACTTGCCTCTTTATCTCTCTTTTAGGGCCATTTTTGCATGCTAGCTTAGCCCTATTTGTGTTCACCTTTTGGCCTTGCTTAAAACTGGAAATATGCATGTTTTGGGACTTCCTTGCTTCTATCTTCATGCTTCATGATCAAATAATGCATGCTTTGTATAGCTATAGGTCAATGCATGTGCCTAGTTTTGTGTTTCGGGACCATTCCATGCATCGGGTGCCATGCTTCCATGTTTCAGGATCATTTTGCATCACATTTCAGTGCTGAAATTCATATGTTTGTATGCCATATTCCATGCCTTGCCATGCCTTGTTAGAGTGGCATTCGTGCCCTAGGATCGGTCCTCGGTTTGCGTGCATGTGTGCGCGCATTTCGAGTGTCTCATTTTCATCTAATGGCCTCTTATGTGAGTGTGGCTGAGGTCCACCCATGTTAGTGTAAGTCCATTATGCATTGTGTATGCCATTTCAATTCATAGCATTGCGTATGCTAGGTTGTATATTAGAGCATTGTGTATGCCATCTTACCTCGTGCATCGTGTATGCCATTTCAAAGCATTGTGCATGTTAGGTTGTATCTTAGGCCCCATTTGGGGACTTACCTTTTTAGCCAATTAGCCAAAAAGTTACTAAATTAGCCAAAAAGCCAACCACTCATACCAAAAAGTCAAATATTCTCTTTTCTCTCTACTTTTTGCACATCTTTTCGTAATTAGCCAAAAAGTCATCCCAAACATACAAGTTTTTTTTACCTACCTTTTTAGCCAAATAGCCAAAAAGTTACTAAATTAGCCTATTCCCAAACGAGGCCTTAGTTGCATTCATGCATGTCATGCATATTGCATTGTGTTTGGGATAGGAGTTAGCCCGAGCACGGGAAACGAGGTACGTTTCGTACTCCGAGTGATGGAACGTGTCTCAATTCCCCAGTCACCGACACTCCGGATTATCCATGATGGAGTCTTGGTCTTGTTGTGTTCATACGTGCATTCATCTCATATTGAGTTGTGCAAATCGACTCCTCGGCCACCATGCATCGAGATGCATGATTGGTGGCACGAGGATCGAGACATGCATACATATGTGAAAATACTTTGCCATGCCCCTTTCGTCGCTCTCTGTTGCAGCAAATCAAGAATCAGCAGCCTTCCGGAGTCTAGCACGCATCCCAGGAACAATTGTAAACAGAGGCAAACCGGGGCATCGCAAAGGATTCTCCGACCAAGGCAACCCGAACATGTATCATTCATCATCCGTAGCAGAGTCGAGGTGGTCCCTATCTTGCATACTAGTTTATAGCTTTCCTAGTTAAATTTGTTATTTAATTAGGGTTTTGTATTTATTCGGACTGTATATTTATTCGGACCCTCTGCGCGAGGGCAATGTTGTAATAAGTGTGCGTGTGTGTGATGTATGTCTTCCAACCCCACGTCTTTCTCCCTTTTATTTACCAGCTTATGATGGTTAGATTAGGGCATGTTTCAATTAGCACACAGTATGATAGCATGTTTACATTCATTCATCTGTCTTGCATGCACCGGGCTCGGCGCATCATACTAACTGCATTTGTATTTCAATTCCAAGTTGAATACATGTTAGCTGTAGCATCATCATATGCCATGTTTAGAATAGCCGAGCCTGCTATAGTTGCAGTTTTGCATGTGTTGCATTAGGCATTTCTGTATAATTAGGATCATTCATGGATTTCTAATTAGCTTATGTTTTGGCTTGGAGTACTCGGTAAGTTTTATGCTTTAGCATCCTTGCATGTGTGTGAGTGACTGCCATGATAGCATGTTTTACCATGAGGCTATGTGCTTATGTGATATATCTGCCTGAATGCCTGTAGGTGAAGGTTGGGTTACTTAGATTGGAACAAATCATCAACTGTGAATTTTAAGCCCACTAAATAGTGGTAAAACCATATTTTCTAGGCCTACCCGAGGGTGGCAAAATCTGCATTTTAAGCCTACTTGCGAGTAGCAAACCGTTTCAAAACAAACATAAGATGTGTTGTTTCAATTCAGGCGATCCAGTCTATACTTGTATGCTGTGCGCATCACATAGTAAATCTAGGCTAATAATCGGAATAAGAACACATAATGTTTTCAAAACTCGATATCATGGTTAGTAGAGGCCGATCTTTGATCGGGCGAGCGGGGGTGCTCACGAAGTGACCTTCCCCAATCGTACCCAAGTTCCCGAGCCAAGGCAACTTTGGTGATGACGGACACGTGGCCTTAGGCAACGAGTCAGGGTTTCTTAAATTTCCCAAAATAAAATATTTAGGTGGCGACTCTGTATTTGGCAAAGCAGTCCATGTTTGGCACTTCTTTCAAAAAAATCTGTTTTCTCAAAACGATTTGCCGGATTTGGACTCTTTGGTTCAGATTAAGAACCGTGACACAAATCGAGTCCGAACGGTTTGCCGGAGGCTTGTCTTGTCAAGGCACCGTGTTTGCCATCTGCTATTCCTGAACGGTTTGCCGGAGGCTTGTCTTGTCAAGGCATGACCATAAGGCTGACCAGTTGTGGGCTCTGCCAGTATGGGAACACAAACCCCAGTTTTACCGGGGCGACCTTTTGACCATTCGACCTAGTGCATATTCGGATCCATAGTGACCATTCCAAACTAGGACAGGTTGCTTACCCGATATAGGTTGTTTTGAAACCGCTGCGTGCGTAGTGAAACCCTAGCTCCTGACAAAATAGGACAGGGAAACCCTACCCCAACATAGGGGTGTTTTGGCTCTCACTTATCTGTTATGTGCTTTTAGAGTGCGTCTCTACAGGGAATGCATGTATCAGTTTACGAGTTTGGGCATCAGGCCTGCGGGCATCAGTCAGTGTTTGAGAATCAGTTATCTGCGGGTATCAGATTCAGTCTGTGGGGACAGTGATTCAGGGATAGTGATCAGTGTCTGAGGACAGTGTATTTTCAGCTTATCGACCGTGTGTTGTTATGCCCAGCTGTGTGTTGTGTATTTATTTTAAGCTGTTATGCTGCTCGTTTGTCTGGTTATTTATTTCCTTATTGCTTTATTTATCTTTTTGATAGGACAGTTTTAGCACAATTGCTTCCGACCCAGTAGACATTCCCCAAGCACTTTGGACAAGAGGTCGTCGGCTCAATCGATCCGAGGATCAGGTTGACGGATAGCTAGTGTTTCATTCTCTACCCCCGGTTGTCAGATGGAGGCTGAGAAAACGCAGTGTGTCTGAACAGAGGTTACCAGAATAGTGGTCTACCCTAGCAGTGAATAGTCGGGCTGAGGTCTCAGTATCTACCATAGAAATACACATACCAGTCAGTCAGCAAGACCAACAGAATATGGCCGGGATAGAAGAAATGATGCGCCAAATGCAGGAGAGCATGAGACAAATGCAGGAGGACGCTGTCCGCCAAGCGGAGTTCTCTAAACAGCAGGCCACAATCATGGCCCAGCAGGCTGAGCTCATCACTAGACTCCAGCAGCAAGCCGGAGCATCAGTCTCACATCCAGTTCCTCCTCCACCAGGGGTCCCGCTACCCGAGCAGGTACCAGCTGCCCAAAATGTCCTGCCAAACACCCAGAACACCCTGCCGAATGTCCAGAACGTCCAGAAAGACACAGGCCTTCCAACGGGGCCGGCTCCGCCCCCACTTCCGCCTCAATTGTCCAAAGCACCTACACCCATCAACCACCCACACTCTCCCTTCGAGTTCGAAATAGACCCCACAGCACTAAAACTGAGCAAGCTCGAGAAGCTTTTCAAAAAATCACAAGGGGTGAAGGCTATTCTGGATATCGAGGACGGATATACCGATGTGGCCGTGACATTGCTGGATAGATTCAAAATGCCACAGATCGATCGCTTCGATGGATCCGGGGATCCCATGGTCCACCTCCGGTTATTCTCAGATATACTACAGCCGATGGGCCTAACCAGACCATAGAAGCTTTTGCTATTTGGCCGGACCCTGTCGGGTGTAGCCGCCATCTGGTATGCGAAGCTGGAGGATGATGTCAAGAGGAGTTGGGATGAGATGGCTGAAGCCTTTGTTGCGCAATACTCTTACAACACCCAAATTGAGATTACAACTCGTGATCTCGAAACAACAAGGCAGGAGCCCAAAGAGAGCTTTTCGGATTTCGTGACCCGGTGGAGGGCGAAGGCCTTGATGATGACTTTAAGGCCCACCAACAAGGACCAGATCAGGATGATTGTGCGCAATCTCCAGCCGAAACTGATGCAAAAGATGATTGTACTCCCTTTCCCTACCTTTTCGGATCTACACGAGATGGGAGTACAAATTGAAGATGTAATGAAATAGGGTCTGATTGACCAAGATAGGGAACAGCCCAGGAGGACTTTCAACCGTAACAACAATGCAGGCCCGAGTGGCGCTACAACTGCAAGAACTTCAGAGGTGAGCATGGTCGCCACCATTCCCCCTCCCCTTCCAAGACCTATGGCAGCCACACCCTTCTCCGGTGCATCCGGAAGCAATACACAGACCACTAAATACCAACCTAGAGGCCAAAGAACCTTCACCCCACTGTACATGCCCTTGTCCAAGGCTCTAGGGGTCTTAATCAGAAAAAAGCATTTGAAACCTCTAGAGCCGAGGCCACTACCAAATCCACTCCCTCCCTCTCATGACCTGGCAAAATACTGCGCGTATCACCAACAGCACGGTCACGACACCGACCGTTGTTTTAGATTACGTCACGAGATCCAGGATCTTATTGACAAACAGGTGATTGCGCCTCCCGACAAACCTAACGTCACAACAAATCCTCTCCCACCGCATAACCAAGCTCCCCCTCCCAATAGAATCAACTTTATCCAAACCGGGGTCGCATCTTACGATCCTAGTATCTATATCACCCCATCCCACCTACCTAAGCCGAAGGTGCTCTTTCCTGACTGCACCGGCTCTTTATGCATGATGGGCATCTCCACAACCCAACCAGAGCCAACGGTGGTAACCATCGAAGATGGGGCAGAGCAGATTTCAGAAGAGAAGGGAATTGTTGAGTCTAGGATTGTACAGTCTGGGAGTTTCACTGGGGAAGCCTATGATCCGAGTGCGTACATTCTGTCAGCAGGCCGGATTGGGTTGGGTATAGAATTGCCAGAGAAGAAAGAGCTGTGTGTGATCCGGGAGGATGGATTTGAGCAAGGGGCAAATGGTTTGACAGCTGTGGAGGAGGACTTTGCCAACCTATAATTTTTCGATGACCAAGAATCAGGGGACGCGGCAGTCAACTAGTTTGATTATGAGGAATCGGCAGAGGCCACTGGATGGCTAGATGATCAATCAAATGTTGTGGAAGAGTTCCAACCAGAACAGAGCCCAGCAGGGGCAGGGATATTAGCTATGGCCGGAAGGGGCGAGAGTCAGAGTACATTGTCGGAGAGCGCTGGTACAAAGAATTTCGCTCGGAACTGGGATAGTGTGAATGCAGGGAAAGCTGAACAACAAACTGCGCTAACGCAGGCAGAACAAGAAAAGTTTTGGGATTCTGAGAGGATCCGGAAAGCCAAAGCCCATGAAGGGATTGAAAGTGCTGTGGGCACGAAGACAGGAGATGCTGCGAGCATGTGGGCTGGAAGTACTGCGGGTACAATCACGCCAGAGCCAGATAGATGTTTGTTGGCTACTCACGGGATGTGGTGGGAAGACGACGATTTATGTCTTGCCCACACAGACAAGGATTGGGGAAGCAGTCAACCAGATGACACCTGGTATCTCGATGAGGTTGATCACATGACAAAAAGCGGGCGGTATTTCAAGCCCCCGCACCTAGACCAGCCAGAGGCATCTGGGAAGGATAAAGAAGCCGAGAAACAGAAGGAGAAACAGATTGAAGAAGAAGTTGTGCTGATGCAATTAAAGAAGATACAGGCAGACATCTCCATCTGGGGACTGCTCATGGCATCACGAGTGCACAGACATGCTGTCCTATCTGCTATGGACAAAGCCAAACTCTCTATAGATACCACACCAGAGCAGCTGGTTGGATTGGTCTTTCCGGGAGGAGGTTCCCCGATGTTAACCTTTTCAGACAAAGAACTACCGCCTGAGGGCGCAAATCATAACAAACCCCTTTACATCTCTGTGGAATGTAGAGACAAGTGGGTGCCGGTGGTTCTTATCGACACGGGATCCGCCATTAATGTGTGCCCGTCAAGAACGGCATATGCAATTGGGTTGAAGCCCGTGGACTTCGTGCCGACTACTCAAGTGATCAGAGCCTATGATAATACTAGCAGAGAGGTGATGGGGACTATTAAAATTCAGACCCAGGTTGGTCCAAGACAACACAACATTGAATTCCATGTCTTGGACGTTCCCGCAACCTTCAATCTACTCTTGGGGCGGCCGTGGTTGCACCAAGTGAAGGCAGTCTCTTCCACTTTACATCAGATGTTGAAGTACCCTCACGGGAAGGGGGTGGCCATTGTTTTTGGGAATTCGTCAATTCATCCACCGCCAGAAGTGTCTACACCAGTCTTGGAAATCGAGCACGGCATGGAGGATGTGTTCTTATCAGGATTTACTCTGGCTGAGGCTCGAGTTATACAAAATATCATGGCTATTAATGAGGGAGTGTACGTCAGTGCTCAATCTGTATACCTCATGAACAAGCTACAACACATCCCCGGGATGGGATTAGGAAGGAGTGGCCGGAAGGGCGTCGCAGCATTGGCCGAAGTGCCACACAACCCTCATACCTTTGGCTTGGGTTATCTGCCCACCAAAGAGGACTGGGTAAGGAAGGGAAAGGAAATGGCTGGAAGAGCCAGAGCAAAGCGGGCTGGGGAGCCTTTTGAGCTGATGCATAGGCCCATTCAGGGTACCCTGAACGGACGCTTCGTCCGGGAGATGTAGGACTTTCCGTTTTGTGGCTTCCCAAAGCCATGGCTGAACGCGGAGAGGAAGCGCGTACCAGGTTTTGAGATCTTCTTTGATCTGCAGTTACCCGAGGAGGATGTTGCCGAAGAGCAGACGGACCCATCAGCTGAGGTTGAGCAGTGTAAGGCAGGGGATTCCGAGGGCGCTGAAATTGAAATGGGGGTAGCACTGGCATGTCTACTTTCAGATCCTCCGATCGACCAAATGTGCTTGGGGGATAGCTTCTCGGTTTCCATGATGGGGGATGAAACGGCTGCGAGCCTACCAGCAGCTATCTTGGATGCATCTATCGCACCCTCTCTCACTTGGCAATTTGAAGAGGGATTTTTGTCCAGCAGTACCGGGTCAGGTAGTGAGCCGGAATCTAATTCCACCGAGTCTTGTGAGTCGGAATCAGGTTCCAGCTCGACTGAGTCTGAGCCTGGTAATCCTGGGGATGATAACCCGGATGCCACAGTCTTGACTAGGTCGTCTTTTTCTTTCTCATTTGAGTCTATTATAACCGAGGGATCGGATGATTTGGATGAACTTAATGAGAATCAAGTAGCTGTCGTTTCTGAGTGCTTTTCTGTGCCCTTGATTTATTGCATAAACTCAAACTTTCAAAATTTTGATGAAAACGACGAGGAAGAAATTCCTCCGGTTTTGCAACGCTTAATTGAACAAGAGCAGGAGAGATTTGTCAAACCCCTAATGGATGAAATCACTACCGTGAATGTTGGTACTGAGGAGGACCCGCGGCTGGTCCAGATCGAGTCCACGTTGTCTTCAGAGGAACGCGAGCGCTTAGTCGTTTTATTAAAAGATTTCAAAGATGTTTTCGCGTGGTCCTACGAAGACATGCCTGGAATCGATCCTGAGATCGTACAGCATCGGATCCCTCTTGACCCTGAGGCCCGACCCATCAAACAGAAACTCAGGAGGATCCGCCCGGATTGGGCTCTCAAGATTAAGGAAGAGGTCACCAAGCAAATCGACGCAGGCTTCCTGCTGGTATCCGAATACCCGACTTGGTTGGCCAACATCGTTCCGGTGCCGAAGAAAGATGGCAGGATCCGAGTATGCGTGGACTTCAGGGATTTGAACAGAGCTAGTCCGAAGAACGACTTTCCCTTACTGCATATTGGTGAGTTGGTGGACTTCACAGCAGGGCATGCTTTGCTCTCGTTCATGGATGGTTTCTCCGGCTACAATCAGATAGTAATGGCACCAGAAGACCGGGAAAAGACTGCATTCACCACCCCATGGGGGACATACTACTATAGAGTCATGCCGTTTGGGCTGAAGAATGCTGGAGCTACTTATCAACGGGCCACAACCACAATATTGCATGATATGATCCACAAGGAGGTTGAGGTGTACGTGGACGGCATGATTGTCAAGTCCAAAGATAGAGAGGGCCACTACACCACCTTACAAAAGTTCTTTCAAAGAATCAGAGAGTTTCTGTTGCGGCTGAATCCTCAAAAATGTTCGTTCGGCATTACAGTGGGAAAAATGCTAGGGTTTCTGATTACACAAAGAGGCATCGAAGTCGACCCTTCCAAAATCAAGGCCATCTTAGAAATGCCACCACCAAGGACTGAAAAGGAGGTGCGAGGCTTTCTGGGTAAAGTGCAATTCATAAGACGGTTTATCTCAAAATTAACCTTGACTTGTGAACCACTTTTTGGCCTCCTGAAGAAAGGCAAGAAATTCCAATGGGACGGCCGATGCCAAGCTGCGTTTGAACAGATCAAGGAATATTTACAGAACCCACCCGTGTTGTCACTGCCAGAGCCGGGGAGACCGTTGATATTGTACCTCTCAGTGACTGAGACCACAATAGGCTGCATGCTCGCACAAGAATCTGAAGATAAAGTGGAGAGATCCATCTACTATCTGAGCAAGAAGATGCTAGAGTATGAGACTCGCTACACACCATTGGAGAAGGCTTGCTTAGCTTTGGTATGGGCTACCAGGAAGCTACGACACTACCTGTTAGCCCACTCTGTAATGTTGGTTTCACGACCCGATCCCATCAAATATCTTTTCGAGAAACCGGCACTTACGGGTAGGCTAGCTCGTTGGTTGCTGTTGCTCTCCGAATTTGATTTGAAGTATGTAACACGCAAGTCAGTCAAGGGAAGAGCAGTAGCAGAGTTCCTAGCCGATCATCCAGTAGAAGGGGGTGAAGCAGTTGAGTACTTATTCCCAGATGAGGCCATTTTGCACATCGACGATGAAACTTGGACGATGTACTTTGACGGAGCGTCAAATCAGCACGGGTATGGGATAGGGGTGTTGCTGATAGCACCCGACGATTCCCGTATCCCTCTAGCCTTCAAACTCCGATTCAAAGTCTCGAACAATGAAGCTGAATATGAGGCATGTATTGCCGGTCTGGAAGCAGTCTTGGAACTAGGGGCAAGACGGTTGGACGTCATCGGGGACTCGAACCTTGTTGTGTGTCAAGCAAAAGGAGACTAGAAAGTCAAAGAAGAAAAGATGATGATGTACCACCAAACCTTGGACTTGTTAATTCCTCGGTTTGAGAAGCTAAACTTTGCTCATCTACTAAGAGAGAACAACAAGTTCGCAGATTCTTTAGCAACTCTATCTTCCATGATAGACATCCCATACGAAGTCCGGATGCGTCCAGTCATCATTGACCAGAAGTTTGCACCAGCCTACGAGTTGATTGCTGCTATAGATGAGGTTCAGGATGAAAACCCCTGGTATCATGACATTTGGAATTTCCTGGAAAAGGAAGCATATCCGCCAGGGGTAAATGCCAAGGATAAAAGGGCAATAAGAAGATTGGTCGTTCAGTTCATCATTTGTGGGGGTAAGCTGTATAGAAGAGGTCATCTGGGAATGCATAAGCTGTGTGTTGATGCCGAAGAATCGAACGTCTAATGGAAGCCATCCATGGAGGAGAATGCGGTGCGCACATGAATAGAGTAATGCTAGCACGGAAGATCCTCAGACAGGGTTACTACTGGTCCACCATGAAGGAGGATTGTATCAGTTTCGTCCGGCGATGCCACAGGTGTCAAATTCATGCAAATCGCATGAACATCCCACCGTCAAAGCTGTACAACATGACTTCACATGGCTGTTTTCAGTCTGGGGAATTGATGTGATCGGGGCTGTTACTCCAAAGGGGTCGAATGGGCATAAGTTCATCCTGGTCGCGATAGATTATTTTACAAAATGGGTTGAGGCCCAATCTTATGCGGTGTTGAAGGCTTCACATGTTGCGAAGTTTATCAGAAACAGCATCATCTGTCGCTACGGAGTCCCAAACGAGATAATTTCAGATAACGGTTCCCACTTCAAGAAGGAAGTGATTCACTTGTTGGAGAAATACAACGTGGCTTTTCATAAGTCATCCACATACCGGCCGCAAACCAATGGAGCGGTTGAGGCTGCCAACAAGAATATCAAGCATATATTGCAGAAGATGGTGGAAACCTACCGGGACTAGCCAGATAAGCTGCCGTTTTGCTCTGTGGGGCTACCGGACTTCAATCAAAACTTCTACTGGGGCGACTCCGTATTCATTGGTTTACGGGATGGAGGCCGTTCTACCTATTGAGATCGAGGTTCCGTCATTGCGAGTATTGGCTGAGTGTCAAATAGCTGAAGCAGATTGGCAGCAGAGCAGGTTTGAGGAACTCATGCTCTTTGATGAGAGAAGACTGAAAGCACTGCACCATGTCCAAGGTTATCAACGCAGAATTGCCCGGGCTTTTAACAAGAAAGTTAAGTCCAGGAATTTAAAGGAAGGAGATTTAGTGCTCAAGGACAACCGAGCTCCCATCCACAACCCAAGGGGCAAGTTCAGACCCAATTGGACTGGTTCCTACATCATTAAGTCTATCTGGTCAATTGGAGCTGTGGTTCTGATGGATCTAGATGGCTTAGAGTTCTCCCAACCGATCAATATGGACAAGTTGAAGAAATATTACCCTTGAGAGGCTCGCTAGGCCGAAAACCCGAAAGGGCGACCTACGCAAAACTCAGAGCACAAAAAATTTGAAATTATAAAAACTGAGCTCGCAAGGTTGAAAACCCGCAAAGGGTGGCCTTGGCAAAAGTTAGAGCGTAAAAGGAGAGCAAAAATACTCGAGTGAACCTAAGCCTGAACTATGTAAGGCTTGATTCCCATCTTTGGGATACGTAGGCAACTTCATCCTGAAGTTCAGCCATAAACTTTTCCCCGATCAACTTTGTCCATTCGATCATCTCAGTCATCTTTGTCCATCAGCATTCATCGTGATCTCCGGTGCAGTGCTTTTCAGACTAGGGGCAACTTTCCGTTGCTGTGCAGCGCCGCGGTGCTATGCAGACTAGGGGCAACTTTCCAGTTGCTAGGATCCGGGGTTGTGCATCTCAGTGACAGATCTCAGGCGTGTCCAATTCTGATCCATATCGAAAATAGTTTTGAAAAGTTTTAATAAAAGTTGACTTTGTTCAAATTAATCTTTTTACAAGTAAGACCATTTTTGGACCAAAGCGGAAAATTTTCAGTACCCACAACTTTCAATTTCATTGATTTCAAAACAAAGTTCTCCTGCTCTTGCATACAAATTGAAGTTGCTTTTTTACATTCATGAAGAAAACTTGAAAGTACTAGTAAAGCAATAAATCCGGGGCATAGTCAAGTCAGGTGTCCCTGCGCCCCCTCCCAGAGCTAGTCGAAGCCTTTGATGCCAAGCTGGGCCCAATCTGTGCCTCCTCATTGAGCCAATCCAAGCACTCGTCAGACAAAGTGCAACTGAAAGTGGGAGCGGGGGCCAGGAGCTCTCTAGTCCTCCAGGCTGTGGCATACCGGGCAAGCTGTGCGCCTCGGACTGGGAAAGCAGCCGGGTACTCTATCCCCTCTGGCGGGCAAGTCTGATCATGACCAAACTGGCGTTGGAATCGGAACGGAAAGTAGAACACACAGTGGGTCAGACCAATCAATTGGATCCCGATCAACCGAGACATGCTGTAACTCATCGCTGGGAGATTGAGCCAAGGACAGTGCCAAGCAATGCGATCTGCAGACAAATTGCGCATCTAGTCGAACCACCATCCCTCATCAAGGGCGTCGACTAAGCGTTGACGAAAGAAGTAACCGCGGGCTGAATAGGCTGGGCAAGGGTCCACAACCTGCAATTTATCCATCAACCATACCTGGGGAGGGATGAAAAATGAGAGAATAAAGAATAGAGAGATGTATGATGAGAGAAAAGTGAGAAAAGGGTTTTGTGAGAAAAACCGAGCCTGAGAGCCGAGTGACGTAAGCAATATATATGTGAGATTGGGTGGGACACATTACCTGCAGCAGTAGTGGACTGGACTCCCCGCAAATCTGGTCGTCTCCCGGCGATAGAAAGCATCCAAGCCCATCAGCGTTTCAGCCAATGTTATGGCGATACAGCTCTTTCCTTCTTTCAAACCTTGAGCAACTTCAATCAGACGAATGCTAGATCCACCAAAGCCTGGAGTGAGCAAAAAGTGAGATAGCATACACAAGCAAAGGGCGTGTTGCCGAAAACCTTGCCAATAATGGTTGCCGCGGTCACCAGCATCAGAAAAGCGATGGATTAAACCGAGGATGTCCAGTTCCCCGTTGCAGATCAGAGACCGAGCGTCGTGCATGGTGAGCCCACATATCTGCCCTAAAGCTTGGGCGTGGCTGAAGCGAAACTGAGGCAAAATCTCTTCACAACGTTCAGATTCCATCAAAACTTGAAAATCTTCGAAAGTTGGACATACCTCTTGCCCGCCGAAGCTGAAAACATACGTTACCAGGTTCCAAAACCTCGCCGCGGCATGGAGAAAGGGGAAGTGCAGCGGAGTGCGGCTCAACATGAATAGTGCATTCAAGCCGAAACCCCGGAAATTCAACTTTTCCGAGCCATCTAAAGAAGACATCCAAACTGTGAGATTTTCGGCGAGAAATGCCTCCATTTTGGTGTAAAACTAAGATGAAATGAATGAGCCCCGAAGTTTGGACTGTTAAAGAGGATAGGGCACTATTCGAGGGACACGTGTCAAAAATTTGGCGGCTGCTGAGCTAAGTGGCTGGCTGCCCACCTTTTCTAGCAGGCCGGCCACCTCTCTCCCCTCAGATGCAAAAAGCTGGCCGGCCAACTCCCAAAAGTGGTCGGCCATGCTGCAAAGTGTGCCATTGGTCCTGTTTTACCCTCCAGGAGAAAGTTCCAAGCATTTCCATGCACCGGGTGTGTCGAAGGCCTCCATTTCCCTCTGTTTCGGATGCGTTTCGTCATCCAGATCGTCCAAAATATACTTTGTTCATAGAGTTGTTGTTAAGATTTGCTTATCGAGTTGTCGTTTTGCTTATCGAGTTGTTGTTTTGATTGATGAGTTGTTTTGTTTATCGAGTTGTAAGTTTTTGTCGAGCTGTCGTGTTTCGTGTTTGAGTCGTTACTCTTTGTTTAAACAATTTTGTTGAGTCTTGTTTATCGAATTGTCAACACTATTGTGTCTTGTTTATCGAGTCGTAAACTTGCTAAGATCTTGTCTTTTCTTAGTGAGTTAAGTTGTTTAAGTTTGTTGCGTTGGTTCATTACCCGACTTGGTAAATACACAGTGCACATTTCCATTCAAATCTCATTTTGTGCAAAATGATGCGATACGATGCTGAAAGCATAAAATACAACACTTTTTCAAAAGCTGTTTCATTCCATCATGATTCCTTTGTTACAACATTTTACAAACGAGGGTACAAGTTTTTCAGAAAGTGAAACTGCCTAATAATGTACAATGTACTACAAACTACTAGTAAAAAGGAAAATAAAGCAGGGAACAGCTGCGTCAAGGCTCTCAAGAGCAGGAATAAGAGGCCCTCTTCGTCCTCTTCTGTGGGACAGCCTCTGCACCACCAGCACCATCTGAGTCGGAGCTGTCGCCCTCGGGATCCCCCTCGGCCCCATCTCCACTCCCGAAACCAGGACCGGAACCCTCCTCTCTGTCAGCAGATGTCTCTGACTGATGATCTGCAGCCTCCTCCTCCTCATCCTCACCGGGCTCCTCCTCTATAATGTGTGCTCTGCATCTGCAAGACGACCCCCCTCCCCGGGATGCTCAAAAAGGCCTAGATGGCCCAGCTCCTCGAAAAGGCCCGAATGACCCACCTCTCCAAGAAGGCCTAGGTGGCCCGGTCTGCGGCTGAGCATATACTGGAGGCATCTGAAAATAAAGAGTTCAATTTGAATACATCAGCTCAAATATGTGTATTAGATGCGGATACAAGAAAACTACATGAAGCGAGTGCATGTAAATACAGTATGTAAGTGGGGTGTGTGTCAGATGTACTCTACACAAGCAGCCTATCAATACAAGTAGAATGTTCAAGATCAGCATGTCATCGGAAATATGATAAATGCAAGAAAATTGAACAGTACCTGGACGCCTATAATGGCCAACTGTGCCTTCCTCCGCAGGACCATGCCCTCGAGTGCGGCCATCATCCCGAGCATCTCATCCACGTACTCCATAGGAGGCTGTAGATACAAATGCAAAACTATCAGTAAAGGAATGAATGTCCAAGTATCCGACTGGTGAATCAAAGCTGTAAAGCATACTGGTGGTGAATCAGGATCTCTGACATATCTATGGTCAGGAAGGGGAGGCTCTATCGAGATCGGTAGGAAGTCCCGAATCGCCATCCCGTCAACTCGGTCGGCATGTCTAGCCACCCAGCATAATGACGAGTCGGAGGAATCGGGGGAACCAATCCACCCCCACCTCTAGATGTACCAGCCCTGCTGGTAGAAGGGGCGTCTGCAGCCCGAGCCCGGGCCCGGCTCGAAGATGGCATACTGACAGGCCTCATCATCGGAGTACGGACTCTCGTCAATGGAGGCATCAAGTAGGTGTGACGGTAGGTCGTGTAATCCCCTTCCACAAGATGTCGTAAAGCATCAGTACCCAGCATGGCACTAGCAACATCCCGGGAAGGGAGCCTATCAGCGATCCGCATATCGAGCGGAGGTGCTGAAGGAGGGTCCTAAGAAGTGTAGCCCCATACCTGACGTAGGAAACGGTCCCCCAAAAACCAAGCCCTACCAACTGGCCCCTCGAACAGGATCCTATATCGGGAGGCACCCCATGCTCCGGCAAACTGGAATCGGAGATCTTCCCCTAAAGGCGCCCAGGGCTGCCATGTGATCTGCGGATAATAAATGCATGAACCAATCAGAAATCGGGAATGTGCAAGGTAACTCAAGAATGGAAACAGAAAGAACTGAGGGTTTTGAAATACCTCCGTCGACCGCACCATATCAAAGTACTGCCGAAGATAAAGGAGAGACTCTCGAGGTCTAGGCCGATGCTGACCCTCGAATATGAGTGAATACGGGGTCATGAGGGGCCCCTCCACCACCAACTCTGGGGCTAATGTCGGGAAGTACACATAGACCCATAACTGTGGAAAACAGTGCAGAATGTAAATACAAAATGCTGAGGGCAGAGTGCAAGATACAGAGTGTAAAGTGCGCCATGTGTGCAATGTGCAAGTAATGAGAAGCAGAAATGTAAATCAAGAGGGCAGAAAGTACCTCCCAGGCTCTCCAATAGCCGCCAAGTAAGTCCCCCCGTCCGCGGGAGGTCGCTCTCATGTAGCAATAAAGGGTAGCCAAGCTGGTGCCACCCCAGTCATACCGTCTGACCTGTGATAGGTCCACCAAAGCACTCAACAGATAAAGCCCGACAGTGTTCCCCCTATCGGCAAACAAAGTGGTCCCGAAGAGGAACATCAGAAAGCCGCGGGCATACTGTGCTGCCTCCTTAGGAGTCGCAGGCTCCATCTCCACCCTCTGGAAATGGGAAGAGAACCAGGTGTATCGGACTCTGCCCGAAGATCTATCAACAGGCCGGCGAGCCCCCAATAAATATATCCAAGCGGCCTCCCACTGGCCAATGTCCTCATTGTAGGGGATGGCCCAACCTCCTACGTCAAGGCCGGTCAATATGGCAAAATCAAAAGGGGTCATAGTCAAATCCCCCGTGGCAGAGAAATGGAAGGAGTTGGTGGTGTCCCACCATCTCTCCATCGAGGCGCCCATCAACGTCCTCCTGGCAGGACAACGAGATAGTCCAGTACAGAAGGGCCCAAACCCTGCCAAGTCAACCAAATCCCGGACAGCCTCCGGGAGCTCGGCATACCAGTCTCTCGCCGCGGTAGAGCCATATCCCCGCACAGTGCGAGAAGTCACCTGCATTCAGAATGAATACATGCTTCAGCATTTTAGAATAAAATGAACAAGCTGCGTGCAAATGAAAGGAGTAAGCTGCATGCAAATGAAATGAATAAGCTGCGTACAAACAAAATGTATGAGCTGTGTGCAAAATCAAATCAGATACAGAATTTGGGCTGTGTGTTCAGAAGATCAGAGTTTGGGCTGCGTGTTCTACTCTCAATCAGTGTGTGCTGCGTGTTCACCTTCAATTCGGGCTGCGTGTTTAGAAAACCTAGAGTTTGGGCTGTGTGTTCTACTCTCAATCAGTGTGTGCTGCGTGTTCACCTTTAATTCGGGCCGTGTGTTCAGAAAATCAGAGTTTGGGCTGCGTGTTTGCTCTCAATCAGTGTGTGCTGCGTGTTCACCTCAACAATGGGCCGTGTGTTCAGAAAATCAGAGTTTGGGCTGCGTGTTCTGCTCTCAATCAATGTGTGCTGCGTGTTCACCTCAACAATGGGCCGTATGTTCAGAAAATCAGAGTTTGGGTTGCGTGTTCTACTCTCAATCAGTGTGTGCTGCGTGTTCACCTCAACAATGGGCCGTATGTTCAGAAAATCAGAGTTTGGGCTGCGTGTTCTACTCTCAATCAGTATGTGCTGCGTGTTCACCTCAACAATGTGCCGTGTGTTCACCCCAACAACGAGCTGTGTGTTTGACATCAAAGAATGGGCTGTATGTTCATTTCAGAATTCAAGTATTGGGCTGTGTGTTCAATTCTCAACAAGTGTTTGCTGTGTGTTCACAATCAACATATGGGCTGCATGTTTAGAAAGTCAGAATGTTTGGACTGTGTGTTCAAGATGCAAACGCAATACGGTGCTATAGACTAAACATTCAAAACAAGCTGTGGGCTCGAGTGGGCTGATAAGCATAGCAAATGCACGAAAAATGCAGAATACATTGCAGAAAATGTAAAAGTGGAGTAAATACCTCAGGTGCCTCATGAGAGAGGTGAGACTCTGGCTCCCGCAGTAGTAGATCTGTAGGCGCTCGCTCATCAAAGTCGGTAAAATGGTAGAAAATCGCCCCGCGGAAGAATATGTGCCGGAGGGTCATACCTATCGGGTATGAAGGGTCGAACCCTCGGAGGCAGAGCCATGATATCGGGATCACCTCCGACGCCCGGAGGACCTCCACCATGAGGGAAATGACCAGCCATTTCAGGAAATCTGCAAAAGGGAGCCAAAATGAGCAAAATGAGCCAAAATTGGAAAAAGTCAACAAAAGTCAACTCTCGGGAAATAAAAAAGTCAACAAAAGTCAACTCCCGAGAAAATCTTCCAAATTTTGAGACAACCTCACCCCAAGTGGCGAAAATGAGAAAAGAAGCCCCAAAATCAAAATTTAATCGGTTCAAAGTGAAGAGGACTGAAAGTTTTCGCGAAAACAACTTGCGTGGGGCGTTGGAAAACACGTATAGAGCACAGATCTGAGAGAGAAAATGGTTTGGGAAGGAGGGGAGAACAATTTCGGAGCTGCACTTGTGAGGAAAAGTTCTTTGGATGAGTATATTTAAAGAAATGAGAGTAAAAAGTCAAAAATGCCCCGGATTTAGCCTAGGTGGCCGGCCGGCCACCTTTTCTGGCAGGCCGGCCAACCCACTCCCTCAAACATGGCTGGCAGCCTCCTCTCTCCCATAAAACTGGCTGGTGGTGTTCCCTAGGTGGGCCCCAAGGTCTCTGCAAATTTTGGTGATGATTGGAGTCCCCGGGACTTGAAAAAGTACAAGAAAAGTGCACTTTCCGTCGCGAAATCGCCCCGCCGGAACGTCAACTTCAACTTTCAGCGCGTCTTTCATCGTCATTCGGCAAAAGTGAGGTGTATCCTTTTTGAACATGTTGTGACCCCTCCGGGAGGTGAACCGGAGGCCGCGATCAAGTCGCCCTCGCCGAAACGCGCGTTTCCTTGCTTCGTTGTTTTGTGACAAGCGTGCATTCTAGTTTACACTTGTTCTACATTGTTGTGCACATAACTTGCATTCTCGTGCATATACTTGCACTGTTATGCACATCTCCTTGATATCGTCATGCCTTCATGCTTAAACTTGCGTTGTCACGCACGTTGCTTCTCGCATTGCGGTGCGCTCACCCATCGACACCGTGTTTGTCTGTGCTTGATATCGCACCGAACATATATTGCTAACCATGTTGTGCTTGTTGAGTTTCTTTCTTTTGCAGGCACGATATTGTATGTACGGTTCATTTGAAGCTGGTGCGACCAGACGAATCGTGCAGGTATCGTATCTTCTCCGTGTGAGACGCGACGAGAATTGAATAAGTTCTCCGCATTCCTAACTGCATGAAATGTAGTTGTCACTTTGCATTCTTGCTTAAAACTGTTGCATCTATTTGCGAATACTTGTTTCATTACAGCTTGCTGCATTTGCATGGTCATTGAGTTACATCTGGCCTTGTGCATATCACTTTGCATTTTGTCCCCGCCTGCGGGCATGCCTGCGGGTACGTTTCTTTGATATCTTGTCTGATTGTCTAAGTCTTCGGCCTTGTCAAAAATGGGTCGTCTCTGGGCTTTGACATTCACTCCCGTCACTTATGACTTTCGAGTTCTGTCAAAGAGGGGCAACTATAGACACCCCATTTTTGACCGACCTTAAGACTCAGACGTCACCGATTGAGTGCTTGGTGATGTTGCATATTGTGCTCGTTCTGAGGTTGCGGAGTCATGGCTGCGAGCCTTGCCTCTGGACTTCAGGACTCTTTTGTGCTTTGCCTCGGTTTGCGAACCAGGTCCTGTTTTCTTTGTTTTCTCTTCCCGAAGGGAGGGAGAGGTCTCGTAGATCATCTCTCAGTGGTCGTAGGCTACGCTTCGTGGTCGTAGGCCATTTTTCCTGTTTGGAGCCCGTTTCCCGATTTTCGGAGCCGTCGGCCGTGTGTCTCGGTTCGGGACAGCTTAACCACCTCCGTTTGCTCCGGTTTTTGGCATACATCTTATTTACCCCCTTTTGAGGGACACTGTGGCTCAAGAGACCAACTTCGTGGTCGAACGCCACCTCCGGTGCTTGACAGTCAGTTTTCGGGGCCCCAGGCTGCGCGTTTTGGCCCCCGAACCTTCATTTTGCATCGGTTTTGGTTCATTTTTGGTGGAGGCCTTATTTTCATTGTTAGGAAGGCTGTAGAAGGGTGGGAGGCCAGTAATTGTTCTGACAACCAGTTTTATTCCTTCATCGCCCTCCGTCGCCTGTTTTTCTCACTAGAAAGCCAATGTTGACCACCCTTGGGCCACTTTTTCCAGCCCTAAACCCCATATTTGTGTTATACACACCTGGGAGGCCACCAATATGATATTGGCAGCCAGTAATTGCTTCTGACCCTTTTGAACCCCTCTAAAAAATGGGTTTTGCTCTCTCCTGGTTCACTTCTTCCAGTTTTTGACCACATAGTTGTGTTGTGCACACAGGGGAGGCCACCAATTTGAGGTGGCCGGCCACTAATCATGCTTGAACCTTTTGACCCTTGGCCGGCCGGCCATGGGGAGGGCCGGCCGGCCACCTGTGACCTCAAAACCTGGCCGACCATGATCCTCACATCAGGTACATTGTAGATACACCCTCCTTTTCCCCCCAGATCCTGTATCCGGAGGGGGTCTTTTGGGGGGAAAACTTGAATTTAAATTTCCTTCCCTTTCCTCCACTCCTTTGCCTATATAACCAGCACCCCCAGCCATGTTTTAGAGGTTACAAAAATTGGTCTTAAGCCTCTTGTATCCAATCTCTCTCTCTCTCTCTCTCTACTTCAACCTTCAAAACCTCTCAAGTCCTACACCCTTTCTACACCAACCCATAGCACCACACCTCCTCACTCAATTCCAGCAGCTTGGGGGCTATTTCCAGAGGCTAGGAGCTCCATTTCTTGGATCAAAGATTGTTGAAGACAAAGGCTACAAGGGTGAGTTCCATTTTCCCTCTTTTGTGCATTTTTTTGGCCTATATCTTAGCTCCTTGTGCTTACATTCGTGCCCTAGGATCGGTCCTCGGTTTGCGTGCATGTGTGCGCGCATTTCGAGTGTCTCATTTTCATCTAATGGCCTCTTATGTGAGTGTGGCTAAGGTCCACCCATGTTGGTGTAAGTCCATTATGTATTGTGTATGCCATTTCAATTCATAGCATTGCGTATGCCAGGTTGTATATTAGAGCATTGTGTATGCCATCTTACCTCGTGCATCGTGTATGCCATTTCATAGCATTGTGCATGTTAGGTTGTATCTTAGTTGCATTCATGCATGTCATGCATATTGCATTGTGTTTGGGATAGGAGTTAGCCCGAGCACGGGAAACGAGGTACGTTTCGTACTCCGAGTGACGGAACGTGTCTCAATTCCCCAGTCGCCGACACTCCGGATTATCCATGATGGAGTCTTGGTCTTGTTGTGTTTATACGTGCATTCATCTCATATTGAGTTGTGCAAATCGACTCCTCGGCCACCATGCATCGAGATGCGTGATTGGTGGCATGAGGATCGAGACATGCATACATATGTGAAAATACTTTGCCATGCCCTCTTCGTCGCTCTCTGTTGCAGCAAATCAAGAATCAGCAGCCTTCCGGAGTCTGGCACGCATTCCAAGAACAATTGTAAACAGAGGCAAACCGGGGCATCGCAAGGGATTCTCCGACCAAGGCAACCCGAACATGCATCATTCATCATCCGGAGCAGAGTCGAGGCGGTCCCTAGCTTGCATACTAGTTTATAGCTTTCCTAGTTAAATTTGTTAATTAATTAGGGTTTTGTATTTATTCGGACTGTATTATTTATTTGGGACTGTATATTTATTCGGACCCTCTGTGCAAGGGCAATGTTGTAATAAGTGTGCGTGTGTGTGATGTATGTCTTCCAACCCCACGTCTTTCTCCCTTTTATTTACCAGCTTATGATGGTTAGATTAGGGCATGTTTCAATTAGCATACAGTATGATAGCATGTTTACTTTCATTCATCTGTCTTGCATGCACCGAGCTCGGCGCATCATACTAACTGCATTTGTATTTCAATTCCAAGTTGAATACATGTTAGCTGTAGCACCATCATATGCCATGTTTAGAATAGCCGAGCCTGCTATAGTTGCATTTTTGCATGTGTTGCATTAGGCATTTCTGTATAATTAGGATCATGCATGGATTTCTAATTAGCTTATGTTTTGGCTTGGAGTACTCGGTAAGTTTTATGCTTTAGCATCCTTGCATGTGTATGAGTGATTGCCATGATAGCATGCTTTACCATGAGGCTATGTGCTTATGTGATATATCTACCTGAATGCCTGTAGGTGAAGGTTGGGTTACTTAGATTGGAACAAATCATCAACTATGAGTTTTAAGCCCACTAGATAGTGGCAAAACCATGTTTTCTAAGCCCACCCGAGTTTGGCAAAATCTGCATTTTAAGCCTACTTGCGAGTAGCAAACCGTTTCAAAACAAACATAAGATGTGTTGTTCCAATTCAGGCGATCCAGCCTATACTTGTATGCTGTGCGCATCACATAGTAAATCTAGGCTAATAGCCGGAATAAGAACACATAATTTTTTCAAAACTCGATATCATGGTTAGTAGAGGCCGATCTTTGATCGGGCGAGCGGGGGTGCTTACGAAGTGACCTTCCCCAATCGTACCCAAGTTCCCGAGCCGAGGCAACTTTGGTGATGACGGACACGTGGCCTTAGGCAACGATTCAGGGTTTCCTAAATTTCCCAAAATAAAATATTTAGGTGGCGACTCTGTATCTGGCAAAGCAGTCCATGTTTGGCACTTCTTTCAAAAAAATCCGTTTTCTCAAAACGATTTGCCGGATTTGGACTCTTTGGTTCAGATTAAGAACCGTGACACAAATCGAGTCCAAACTGTAGCAAGGTCCCCCGCGGACCTGTTACAGTATATAAACATCATCACTACTGATACCTTTGCAAAAATTGGTATCCCAGAGTCCAGGATGGTTTACTAACCCATTACCGTGATGGGCTTTGGTGGTGAGAAAAAAGTTACTAAGGGCCATGTTGTAGTGGACTTAGCAGTTCGCAAGATCCGTTCCGCAACTAGGTTCCATGTGATTGAAGCAGACACAAATTACCATATGATACTTGGCAGAACTTGGATGCACCAATATGGGGCTATCCTGTCGAGTTATCACCAATGTGTGAAGGCAAAATTAGGAAAGCAAACAGTGACCATAAATGCGTTCGAAAAGCCATTTGGAGTAAATGAGGCACACTATTCTGATACAGTCTTCTTTACTGAGCTATCAATAGGTGAAACCCCAAGGACTGGTAAAGTTACAGGGGTAAAGTTTCCAAAGTGAAAGACATTCGAGATGCAGAGGCTGCTCCAGAAAGTAGTAGACAAAAGTGGAGCAGCAAGTCCACAACTCCCTTGCCAAAGATTGTTAAGGTGCATGGGGGTGGCAAGACAATTTACTACTTGAGGATGGTCCCGAGACCAACAAGTGTGATGGCTATAAGTCCCAAGAAGGGTTGGTGGAGACGCTTGAACCTGCTCTTGAGTGCATGCAAGACAGGCCCAAACTGCAGCAGGAAGTACTTGTTGAGGTAAACCTTAGTGACTTAACAAGGCAAAACAAGCTTGTGTTTATCAGCGATATAATGGCTCTAGCAGCTAAAACAGAATTGATAACACTACTGAAGCTGTACAATGACATCTTTGCTTGGACATATGACGAGATACCTGGCCTTGACCCATTTCTTGTCACCCATCACCTTGACAATTTTCCCAACTCTAAGCTAATAAAGCAATATGCTTGAAAGTACCACCCTAATCTTGAGGCAAAGATTAGAGAAGCGGTAGCAAAGTTACAAAGGGCCAAGTTCATTGAGCCTATACAATACCTAACTTGGCTGGAAAATATTGTACCTATGAAGAAGAAGAATAGCCAGATCAGTGTTTGCGTAGACTTTCGCAAGCTAAACCAGGCCTGCCTGAAAGATGAGTTTCCATTGCCCCATGTTGACACACTTGTCAATTCTATTACGGGCCATCAAATGTTCTCCTTTATGGACGGTTTCAGTGGTTATAACCAGATAAAAATGGCACCAGAAGATACAGAAAAGACAGCTTTTAGAACCTCACTGGGAAATTTTTTCTATACAGTGACGCCCTTCGGTTGAAAAACACGGGGGCAACCTATCAACGGGCCATGACTGCAGTGTTCCATGATATGTTACATCACGAAGTAGAAGTGTATGTGGATGACTAGTGGTAAAGTCTACCGAGGCAAACCAACACCTTCGCGACTTGAAAAAAGTTTTTCAACGTTGCTAAAAATTTTGCTTAAAGATGAATCCTCTCAAATGTGCCTTCGGAGTTACTGTAGGAAAGTTCCTTGGCTTCCTAGTACACCGCGGGACTAAGGTAAACGAAGATAAAATCAAGTCAATCATGGAGATGTCACCGCCACACTCTCAAAAAGCCTTTAAGTAGTTCTTAGGTAAAGTGTCATACCTCAGGAGGTTCATTCTAGCCCTTGCTGAGATAACCTTTTCCTTTGGGATACTGTTGAAAGGGAATCATAAGTTTGAATGGTTACAAGAACACAAACTGACATTTGATATGGTGAAGAAAGCACTTACCTCGCCACTTACAATGATTGCCCCACAACCTGAAAAGCCTTTACTACTGTACCTTACTTGTACGCCTTGGTCTATTAGAATCTTACTTGTCCAAGACATAGATGGTGTTGAGAAGACGGTCCATTACATCAGCCACAAAATCAATGGTGCCGAATCACGGTATACCCCAATTGAGAGGCATTGTTTAGCCTTAATCTTTACAACGCAAAAGTTGCGCCATTATTTTTTGGCACACTCGATCCAGGTTATGACCAGGAGTGATCCAGTTTGCTACCTACTAAGCAAGCCCGCTTTGATTGGGAGAATGACATGATGGCTTTTGGCTCGAGCTGAATATGACATTGCTTGCATTACACCCAAGGCTATTAAGAGCCAAGCACTTGTAGACTTACTAGTACAATTCCCATCTAGTGAACATGAACCTGCAGAGGTACATCTACCTGGTGAGGTCCATGTTTCAGCAACTGCGGTTGAGACTTATTGGGATTTAAAATTTGATGGGGCCTCCAGGGTTGGGAAAGGTAGAGCTGGCCTAACACTAACTAGTCAAGAAGGGGAGAAGTTCCATTTATCATATAAGCTTGACTTTGAATGTTAAAACAATGTGGCTGAATACAAGGCGCTGATACTGGGTTTGATTGCTGCCTAAAAGAAAGGCCTCTACAAGTTGAAAATTGGGGTGACTCTAAGTTAGTTGTCAAGCAAACCCTGGGTGATTTTGCTTTGAAGGAACCTCTTTTGGCCCTATATCGCACCATAGTTTAGAAGTTGCTCACTCAGTTCGATAATGTCCAAATCCAGCACATTTCTCGAACACACAACTGTTTCCCTGATGCTCTGGCTACATTGGGGACGAAGGTGGACATACCGGATGATAGTGTAACCATTGTCATCAAGGAAAGAACAACACCAGTAGTGTTAGCCGAAGGACATACAGAGCAAGATGCTGAGGAATGGAAAACAGGCCAAGGAATAATCAGACCAGTAGAACTTGCATCATTCCTGATCCTCAGAGGAGAGTTATATTTTCGTGGTCCCAACAACTTGTTAGCAAGGTGCGTCGGTAGACAAGAAGCAACTTATAAACTTAAGAAGATCCATGCTAAGTCCTGCGGAGATTAAAATATCAGTCTATACCGATGGATGCAGATGCAAGGGTATTACTGGCCAGAGATGGAAAAGGAAAGTATTGAGTTGCCGAGACAATGTGCAAAATGTCAATCCATCCTAAAAAAGAGAAAACCCATTCCTTAAGCAGTAAAGAACGGAGACAGCCATATATTGACTATCTTGGAAACAACACACTGCTTGAGAATAAAGTCGATGCGATTAGAGTTAAGAGGTGGGCATTCCACTTCTTTCTTCACCAAGGCAAGCTGTACCGAAGAAGTTTTGAAAGGACACCGTTGGCGTGTTTATCAAAAGAGGAGGAAAACGAAGTGCTGAGAGAAGCCCATAAGGTAGAACATCAAGGAGGGCAACGACTATATGGACACCGTATCCACCTCGGCTACTATTGGCCGACAGTAAAAGAAGATGCTAAAAACTTTGTAAGAAGATGTCAGTCTTGTCAGATGTTTGGGAACTTGATACATGCATCGGTGGTTGAACTACACAGCATCAAGACCCCTTACCCGTTTCATACTTGGGCATTTGATTTGGTAGGCTCTCTAGTGCAGCAATCCAAAGGCCACAGATGAATATTTGCAACAATTGAAGTTAGCACCAAGTGGGTAAAGACCATACCAATGAGGAAAGCAGGCGGAGCTGGAGTGGCCAATTTCATTAGGGAAAACATCATCTGTAGGTTTGGAATACCCAAGGTGATGTTTTCTGACAATGGAACTCCCTTCGTAAATTGCATGTGGGAAGGTTGTTGGATGACTACCAAATCAAGCACCACAAGTCTACTCCATACAATCCTCAAGGGAATGGACAAGCTGAGGCAACCAACAAAACCCTCATCTGAATACTGAGTAAAATGATGGATGAAGCAGGGGGCATATGGTTTGAACAACTTCTCATAGCACTCTGGGCATACAGAACGTCAAGGAGGAAGTCAACCCAGACAACCCCATTTCCCCTAGTGTACAGGTCTGAAGCTGTGCTACCAGTTGAGTTAGTAGTACCCTTAACAAGAATGGCTTTGTCAGCACACTTAGTTCCAGATAGCAGAAGGAACGACATAGAGGCAACCGAAGAAAAAAGAGATCGGGCCTTGCGGGCAATGGAAAAGTATCATCAGTCCATAGCTCGTGCCTACAATTAGTTTGTTCAACATAGGGAGTTTAAAGAGAGGGACTTGGTATGGAAGACGATGGACACGATTATGCGGCGGCAACCAATCCCCAAGTTCTCACCAAGATGGGAAGGCCCTTACAAAGTTGCTGAGGCAAGTAACAGTGGGAATTACAAGTTGACAAGAGTAGATGATAGGTTCAGAATTGGCACTATCAATGCTAAGTATGTAAATGAATATTTTCCTTGATTTCTTTTGTCCAGAAAAGAGTTTTACAGTGAAATCCTTTTCATGACAAAGTATTAATTGTCTTGAGAAGTTATGTAAAGACAATGAAAGGAAGGCAATGAAGTGAAATTCAACTACTCAATATCCTTGTTTCTTGTAGAAGTCAAGTTTCCCAAAGCATGATTACAATGTTCAAAGGAAAAGAGAAGAAAGGAAAAGATAGTAGGAGTGCTTAAAAAAAAAAAGAAAAAAAAAAGAGAGAGACTATGAGAAAAAACCATAACAAGGTCGCAATACATCAAATTAAACTCTTCATCAGGGAGTACATCAAAGTCACATCCTGAGGTAGCTAAGCAACAAGAGTAGAGTCTTTTTCCTTGAATTGAGCTAGGTTCTGATGGTACTGCTCTAAAGCACCTTCATAGTCTCTGATGGTCCCTTCCAAGGAGGCAATCATAGCCACACTATCTGCGTGCTCAAGAAAACCATCAACTGCTTGGAGTCGAGCCCCCATCTATGATAATTCCAAACTATTCCTTTCAAAGTCACTAAGATTTGCCTCAGCACTCTCTACAAACTTGCCAGAAGTTATCAGAACCTTCTTCACGGTGATGTCACAAATGAAATTGGCAAAGGACTTCAACAGCCCTATCTGCTAAGAATCTGGCGGTGGCCATGAAAAGGAGAAGCAGACTTTGGAAGAGGGATGCTAGAGAGAGAAGAAGACAAGAAGATGGGTTTTGGTGGAAGTGGGGGACCAGTGGACCCAGGGGAGCCTATTTATAAAGAAATCAACGAAATGTGCCAACACACCTCCCCAAGACCATTATGACCCATCAGTCAAACACACATTCTCAGAGTTATTATGACCCTACAGTGAGCTAATGCAACTTCTGACCCAACCGACACAACTCCAGGGTTACTTGTTGACATCATGCACGCGCAGGAAACAAGGGATGTGTCCCCTATGCGTGCAGGGGGCAAATGTAAAGGGTCAGAAATTAAGGTCCAAATTAAGTATGGGCCTAAGTGCTGAGGTCATCCCTTTTAGGCGACCAAGAATGACTAGAGGAGTCTGGGCTAAAGGCCAAGGAAAGTGGGCCAACAGTGGGCCGAAATAGGTCCGACCCGCCAAAGATCCGAACAAACTCTACGAAGGAAAGTGTCTAAGTGAAGTTGCAGAGACAACACTTGTAGTAGTCAAGTTGCTAAGGTACTTTGCCTCAGCGTTGCCATTCCCAATATTGTCGGTTCCACTGCCATCTGAAGTTATTGAGGGAAAGAGAAAACCGAAGCAACTAAGTTGCAAAGGAAACACTTGCAGCAACCAAGTTACAAAGGTACTTTTTTGGCGCCGCCATCTCTAATATTGTCAAGAGTGCCATCTGAACTTGCCACGGGAAATGACTACTGCTGCAACTACGACTGCGGCAACTAACTTACGGAGGGAACATCCCACCAAGGTGACAGCAGCCTTTAGGAGAAGTTTTCTCTCCATAAGTAGAGGTTAATGCTTGGCGCTGATAGCAAGCCCTGAGGCATTATTGTCCTAGGGCTGATAGCTGGCCCTCCCAAAGTCATTTATAGCTGGCGTTGATAATAGACCAATAAGCTCACTAGCTTGGCATTGACAGCAGGCTGCAAGGCTTACTGGTTGGAGTCGATAGCAGGCCCAGAGATACCAGTATACCGTGGTGATCCCACGAAGATGGGAGCATGGTAGCCTGAGTGTAAAGGACTCCATTTCTATTACCCAGGTCATGGACCTGCCTTAGTCGCATAGGCGGGACTAAGGAAGCCCCCTTGGGCTTGGTACCACAGTATGGATGAGAGCAGGTTTGGCTGTGGCCTTCGCCCTGGGAAGCTGGGGAGTTTGTGGTTAAGTAGCTCAGAGTGGAGGCTTCGCTGAGGTGAACACGAACATAGACGATAGAAGGCTATGAAGTCTTGAGAATGCATGTACTGGCTAGATAGAACTGAGAAAGCAAGTGCAGCAGCAAGGTTTACCGCTGCAAGTGCACTTGTTGAAGTTCGAGCTGAGAAGGCAAGTGCAGCGACAAACATTCCCGCCACAGCTGCACTTACTAAGGCTCAAAAGGTAGTTGGAGTGCCAAACACTCCCGCCGCAACTACACTTGCTGACGCTCAAAAACGTGATTGCGGAGGCAAATAGATAGTACACAGTACATGCAGAGGGACGTGTGGCACCTTCAGTCTGGTGGCTCAAGGCAAAATATTACATGTGATCCTTAGGGACACTTGTCTTCTCTCTATTTAGCCACTTGGTACCAAGGAAAAGCCTATAAATAGGACCCAATTTCCCTTGGTCCAAGAGAGGATTATTGGAGATTTGGGGGAGATGCTACCCATTTTATGCACTGCCATACATTTCTTCTTGCGTTGCTTGCTTCACCCTCACCTAGCTACTTACCCTCTAATCATTCCACCATTGATGGACTATTAATATAGTTTTGCCTCTCTAATCACTACTCACATCGAACCCCTTCCCTACAGAAACCAACATCTATTTTCAAAAAATTGGGAAGAAGAAGAAGGTAAGGAATTGTCTACTGTGGTTGAGGGGAGAAAATTTTGGTTTTATGGTCGTGCAACACATGCTTTATTAAAACAAACGGTTCTGTCCAAAATTATACTTTAATATGAAGTTCAAGAAGTTTAAGTGTTACAAATGAAATTATAGGGGATTCTGTGTTTTTTGGATAAATCACAAGAGGCTAAAGTGTAATTTATTCAAAAAATAATAATATGAGAAATCCATTTATATGTTATTGAAAGCAAGATTGGTGGATATATAAATGAGTTATTTTAATTATATGATAATGTGTCTGCATGTTTTGGCAAGTAAAGGAAGCAAGATTGAATTCACTACTAAAAAAAACACTTTTTGCGACCGGCACATGCTGTCGCAAATAATAAAATCACAATCGCAAAAGACTTTTTGCGACTGCCTATGCGACCGCATATGGGGGACGCAAATGTGGGGGTGGCAAATACTTTTTGCGACGGCAAAGCAACGGTCGCAAATTATTTGCGACCGCCTAAACTACTTTTTGCGACAGCTATCTTGCCGTCGCAAAAAAAATTAAAAAATAAAAACCACTTTTAGCGACCATTGATTTACTGTCGTAAATAATTATTTATTAAAAAAAATCATTTATGGATTTGCTACAAAAAAAAAAAATCAATTACAATCATTCAACAAAAAATCAACAAAAAAATTAATTAAAAAATTCAAGTCTTCAACAAAAAAAAAAAAAAAAAACTTAAATTACAAGAACACTTGTTACATAACCTATAAGCAAGAAGTTGCAGCAACATACTTGTTACATAACAAAGAACACAAATAATATCTAATCACATGAATGGGTACATCATTCACCACATACATCTATAACCATCTTATCAATCGCACAAATATCAATGAGCTCCTCGGTATTGTCGCGAGAGATTTTCCTAAGAACTCCACCATCACCATCACCACCATCTACAACCAAAACCTGCATCAAGTAATTCAATTAAATTTGGCACAAATACCTAGGGACAAACAGAATAATTACAGATTGCATAAACATGAAGAGCAGAAGATAGCTCGCTCTACCAACAATGTTTTCCTCAATCATTGGCAACTTAAATTACAAGTTCTCTTTCTACTTGTAAATATGATGAATTGAGGCTGAGAGTACATAGAAATATTATTTGTTCACAAATTAACAATGAGACAAAAACAAGGTGAGTCTAATATTCAATTCTAGAATTAAAAATGTCATACAATGCCTTCAATCTAATAGAAAGAGTAAATTTTGCACACAACACTCGAATACTATTTTGTATGAAATTCCCTACGAAGAGTGTGCAACATAGTGATAATAAAAGGAAAACCATTTTTAAGTTTTTTGTTGTTCTTGTTTTGCTACTTGTTATATTAAGAAGATTAAAAAATGAAAGGGTAGTAAAATAGTGAGGAATATGGGCCCCTATAGACCCTGTTCCTCAACAACAATCCCTAAGAAAGAAGTCTCGTCACACTTCCACAGTACTCCTCAAACCTCTTGGTAGATTGATAATCAAAGAGAGAATATATTTTTTTCACCATAACAATCGTGTGTGGTTGGACATTTAACTTCAAATGTATCTCTAAGTACATATACCTATTAAAGTTCAACTAGAATAAAAGAAAAGAAAAAAAGAACATCAAATTCAAAAAAGTTCCATCAAGGTCCTCCCTATGAATTCAAAAAAAATCCAAAAATGTTAGTAACCGCTACTGTTTGTCAATAACATCCAAAGAGAAGATAGGTTGAGAACTAGAAAGATCAGCCAAACCAACTTGAAATTCAAGGAGCAGCTACGGAAATTGGAAATTGGGCCAGCCAAGCATATATTTTTCTAAAATTATCCAATATGTTTTGTTGCATCTGCTGCACATTAATTATTCACCGATGACAAAATAAAGAAAAACCTCAGGCTCTAAGTCGTAGAGAATTGGTTGATAAACACATGAACATTCAAACACATATAGGCAAAATATAGGTTTCATCAAAATGAGAGAGAGAGAGAGAGAGAGAGAGAGAGAGAGAGAGAGAGAGAGAGAGAGTATGTAATTTTTACTTGGCAAAATGCACCTGGTTTAGATAAACCAGATTAAGGGGATCACCACCCATGAATCCCTCCTTTATAGCGGAGAGGAACTGAAATTTTACTCTGCGACCCTTGACTGCACTTCTTAAACGAAGGACATAAAAATAAGGCAGCTAGAAATTGAACAAATTAGATGACTTGAAAACATACCAGTGTATTATGGGGATCACCATAATACCACCCATTAATGAATGCTGCAAAGATACCTTCAGCTGCCATAACATAGACAAGCATAGCATTCATGCCAATCCATTCCAATGGCAGAAACAGATACTTCAAATTCCAAATATCAACCTGGCATAGAAGAGTATCAACTTCAGATCAAATTAAGTTTGATATAGCAGAAATCTAAGGTCCTTGTCATTTGAGTGGCTACAGAATTAGTGTACAATGCACATCAATGTACATTGTCCATAAACAAATTTGCATCAAATTGGTGGAACCAGCAATAAATGATCCCATCTACACACATTATGACCCACAATCACTTTTTGTTTCTTTTTCTATTTTGCAGGAATTTGAGAGTTAAGGTGAACAAAAGACCCCTAAATCAAAAGCAAAAGATAAAGGTTAAGAGACTGTGTTAATGGGCTAGAGCTTTAGCGAGAGTCTAGTTATATTCTTGAATACAAGTGAGTCACTTCTCTTGAGATGATATGATTCAATTGGTTACTGCGAGGATTTCCCTAAAAATGTTGTTATTGCACAGGTGTCCATGTCGTCTTAGAATGATTATTGTCTAATTTAATAATATTTGGGAAAACCTTCTATACCCAAATACAAGAAAATAACCATAAAATCAGTGAAACAATAAATTTTTATAAGAGTTTACCAGAGTATAGAAGGCTGAGAACACCAATGCTGCTGCTCCTGATGTTACACAGACATAACTGAAAGTGTACAACTGCTTATTCAAAGGAATCGCTGCATCAGAGAAGCAATGAGATATGGAAGGATGCAAAGGAGATATATTTTAGAATTGCCTCTATTTCATGCTCTCCAGTTCTCACCATTTGTGAAATGAAGAGTGATTCCCAAAACAAGGAGCACAAGACCCATCACAATCCAATGTATTAGTCTAGATGAGTGACTCTGAAATTCATAGATTCAACAAATGAGTGACAGTCAATCAGATTTGTGCAGAACAATATTTACTTAAAATGAAAGACTGAACCTTCATATGGATAAGCACATGTCCATAATGCACTCCGATGATTGTAGAGAGGATAGCTAATATTGAACTGCAGTTGCAAACAAATCCACATATAAAGTTGTGGACTCATAGTCATGTTCTCAATGTTGACTATAACAAAACCAAACCAAATCCCAATCAAGTAGGATCGGCTACATGAATTTTTTTTTTACCATTTTTCTTTATCAGTGGCTATATACTCGGTTAAATTAAATACATTCATATCATTTTTTACTACCGAACCTATGTCAGTGTAGGTCTTTCCCTCTATATTTCCAATTGAAGTGATTTTTTATTTTTATTTTTTTGATAAATAATTTCCAATTGAAGTGATCATATCACTCTTCTTTACTGTTACATCCATAGATTTTCTTTGTACATGACCAAACCATCTTAGCATGTTTTCTATTAAATTATCTTCAATTAGTCTTACTTTATCTTCAATTTTCTAACCACCTTTGGGACTCATAACGGTTTCACTCATAATTGATCGAAAACTGATCAAGGCACCTACCCAGTGAAAGCTATGAGATCTTACATCTTGCTCAATACACAAGTGAAAAAGTAATTGTGAAGTACAACAAACCTTAGAATTCCTTCAGGTTCAAAAGGTGCCCAGCACCATGATGGAGCATCATTCAGAAAAGGCCCTTCATAAGGGGAATTCTTAGTGCAAGCCTGCATTACTTCAGGGAAGATGAGAATTTCACAAATGCATGCTAGTGAACTAGCGGTCTAAATACCAAATAATTTAATAAAAAGAAGAATAAGAGAAGAAAAATCATTCACCTTAGATCTTTTCCAAGCTGGATGTTCATACATGTGATTGATACCAAGCACTTCTCTGTCAATATAACCCACGGCATTGCAAGGAGGATCCAGTTTTCCTCTTACCCCACAAGTTACCTGAAATTAAAATTGATGGACTTTTCAGGATATGTGAGTGAAATAGAATTCCTCTGTTTGACTTTGTTTAAAATTTTAGGTAAGGTGCATCCTTCGAACGTAATCACCATAGGGGATAATGCAACTGCTAAAATAAACCAACTGAAATAAAAATGCACCCATTTATCAAAATGATGCATACTGGGAAATGATCTCATTTTTTCTCACTACTGAGTTCCCCAAAAGAATAAATCTAAATTTAAAGAGTAACCTAAAAACATGAAATGAAAATCCACGTGAAATGAATAACCTAAAAACATGAAATGAAAATCCACATGAAACAAGCTCCTTCAAGCCCATTTCAACTGAAAGCATACTCTCTATATTTCCTTCTCTAGCTACACATCCGATCATCAAGAGCAATTACATGAATAAGAATGATGTGATGAGAAGAGGAAGATATACTGATACTTAGGTAGTTTGACCATATCCAAGCTTATCTATAGCAGATTTATTAATAACTTTTAGGGACTAGATTGTTAATAGTAGTAGTTCAAATTCAAAGTGCTTTAGAGCAAAAATTTGAATAACCTAAAGCATAGCACAACCATCAGAGTTGTCAATATCAAATTCATAAATATTCTGGATTTGGTCTTGTTGCTTCTCCAAAGGCTAACCTTACAATTCAAATCACAATCAATTAACATCACAAAGATTATGAAACAAACAGGGAACTTTGAAAATGTTTAATCACAGAAAAAATCAAATTCAAATCTAACTTGTAATGAAAAGCACTACACAAATTGAAATTGTAATCAACATATACAAATTATAATGAAATCAAAACATACATTCATGTTGTATATTGTATTGAAATCAGAAAGCTTAGCAGAATGAAAATTATAATTGATTCTTTGCAAATTATACCCGAATCAGAAGAAGAATGAAAGAAAGAAGGGGAAAACCTTGGCCCAAATCCACTGCTCTTAGAGAATCTCTCAATAGAACACAATCTAAAGGAATTCAATTGCAATCCACAGCAACAACTACAGGTATATCAATGAAGTTAATCAAAGGTCCACAATTCTATATATATCACCATTGACCTATATATGTAGCAATTTTTTCATATGTTGAAAAAAGTATTGATGCTCAGAAATCACAATAAAAATTATCAAGAATTGAAATATAATTATGGCCTCAATGAACAACAATTGAAATATAAGAAGTAGATAGAAAGAGGAAATACAATGATCGAAGAGAAGAAGAGAGTGCGAACAAAGCGATTATTTGCTGGAAATTGAAACTACATGAAATGAAATAGTGAAAAACAGAAATCACGTACCTATGAAGAAATCGCGAAGAACAGAATTCCAAATGATATTGAAGACATCGATCATAAGAAGAAATCACAAAGAACATAAATTGAAGAATAGAAATCACGAAGGGCAGATGAATGTATCAATCTAAACCCTAGGAAATATATATACACAGAGAGAGACAATAGAGATCGAGAGAGAGAGAGAGAGGAATTGAGAGATCGAGAGATATTGAGAGATCAAGAGAGGAAGAGTGATTCATACCTGTGTTTGGGCGAGCGAGAGAAAGAGACCGATGTCGAGAGTTTGAGCAAGGCTGACTAGGGCAAATATAAATAAAAGAAAACAAGTGAAATAAAGCACATACATAAACTAGATTTAGAAAATAGTATATTTTTTGCTACGGTTAAATAGACCGTCGCAAAAAATTAGACGCAAAAAACCAATTTTCTAGTAGTGATTGAAGCTGCCTTGAATGGTTCAACACGATTCCTCACTCTTTCATGGACCTAGACTTTTATCATTCCATTTATATTATTGTTTATAAAACTCAATCTCTAAGGGATCACAAAGTTGACCTACAAAATTCCATTTATCAGCGGTTTGTTTTGTATTTATATTTGTATTTGTATTTGTGTGTGTGCGCGTGTGTGTAATTAATGCTTCTCTGCAACTTCTTGCAATTTGTTTTCTCTTGCTCTGACCAGTTATTTCATGGATCCAGTTTCTAGTTGACAAAGAAGATTAGATCCTTATGGGTTTTGATGATATATTTCCTTCATTTTTAAGGTTATTATATATAAAACATTTATTATTATTTTTTCAGAGCGATGTGATGTTTGTAGTCATCAATTTTTATTATATTTAATTTTAAAAGAATAAATTATAAGTATAATTTTAAAAATTGAGTTACAAATTATAACTCAAATTTTATGAATTGTTTAAAATGATTTTAATCTTCTCTCTTTATTTTTCTCCTCTTTTGTCCTGCCTTATCAACATCCTCATTTGTCCTGCCTCATCAACAGGCGTATCTACCTAAACTATGGCTTCCTTTGGGAAGCAAAAGTTGGAGCTTTTTTTTTTTATTATTTTAGTCACGAAAAATAAAATAGATTTTTTAACTTAATAAGATAAAACATCACATCCAATCCATAGTTATTACATTATTTTCTTATAAAAAAGTAAAAAAAGTTTAAAACAAATGCTTAAAACCCTTTTCAAACCAGGCTTTTCAGCCCTAGGCTAAAATAACCAAAAAAGTCAAAAAGTCAAAAACAAACCCACTTTTCAAATGAACCCAATTGAGTAGAAAAGAGGAAGGGCAAAAAAAAAAAAAAAAAAAAAAGAAAAAAAAGAGAGAGAATGACTTTTAAGCATTACATTCTATTTTAGATGTCATGTAGAATCATATGTCAAATTTTAATATATTTATATAACTAATTTTTAAAGTTTATATTGATACAAATTGATAGTTCAATGTGGCAAAATGTAACATATTTTAATTGTGGGGATAAAGTAATATTAAGTAATAATTCAAGGGGGTAAAGAGTAATTTATCATATAGTGGAATAGGGTATTTTCGTCATAAAAGCCCATTTATGAAAATCGTTAGGCCAATAGGTTTTTCTGAAAATCGTAAGGTCAATAGGTTTATGCTTAAATCTTTTTGGGCCAAAATGACATTATTTATCCAAAAGGATACTTATCTGTTCAAAATTTAGCTATCTGTCTATATGTTCAAATGTTACCTATCTATACATGTGTTATTTATCTATCAAACTATATGTTCAAATGTCCACCTATCTTTTCAATGTCACGTTGTTAGGAATTAACTCTTCCTAACTAGAATTGATGATACATAAAATAACAAACAATAAAGATAATTGAATCAAAGAAATCAAACATACACAAAAATATAAAGATTTACGTGGGTTACCTTAAAATAAGGTTACGTTCACGGCTGCTGCGGTTTTCACTATGATTAGAAAATAATACAACTCTCTTAGAAGTATAGAATCAGGGCAACACAAAAATAATAGAGAAATTACTAAAATATCCAAAAAATTCAGACCAAGAGGTAAACTCTCACCGACCCCTCCCTTTTAAGAGGAGGCCCCCAAACCCCCAAGACCTATAAGGTTCAGTGAACAGTATTTATCAAGGTTCACAGACCAACAATACCTATCTGTCCATCTTATTTGTCGTCGTTGACAACTTTTTAGTGACTTTCAACGCGTATTATTGTCATCAAAAAAGATTAAACCTTTGATTAAATAACATATGCCTATAAGAATGAATTTTTTACCAATTAATCACCGAAAAAATTAGTTGATGAGATAGACTAAGGAACAATAATTGAGGTGAGAAAGTGTAATCAATCTTAATTTTTTATCTCTAGATAAAAAGGGTTGTGGTCTCATCGATACAGTGACTTTTGAAATCTTTGTAGTTGTTCATAGACTTTGGCTACGTTTCAATAAAAAATCAATTTATGCATATTTTCGTTTGGAAAAGGATAGCCATCTTGTATTATTCATCTGAAGATTTAAATATGTTGCTTAGAAATTACTCAAATTCCAACTAGAAAGTAGCCAGAAAATCAACAAATTGCAGTGTGTATAAAATTTGGATGGAAATTTTATAATTCAGGTAGTCAGATTCAGCCTCCCGTTTGGCAAGTTGGTTTCGAGATTTTTTGGATTAAAATAGTCACAAAAAATAAAATATGATTTTTAGTTTAATAAGACAAAACATCACATCTAATCCATAATCATTACATTTTTTCTCTCACAAAAAAATTAAAAAAATCCAAAAATCCTTCCCAAACTAAACTTTTTAACCCTAAATTAAAATAACAAAAAAAAAAACTAAAAAATTAAAAAAACTTTCCAAACGAAGCCCTGACCAATGAAGTGAACTGCTTGTGATCAATTCTCTCTGAACATACTGGCAATGGGTAGACTTTGTATAATTTAAAATCTTTGACTTTGGACTTGGCAAATGAACTGCTTGTGATCAATTGTCTCTCTGAACATACTGGCAATGCGTAGACTTTAGGCTTTGTCATCATTGTGCAATTTTAAAATCAGCAACTATCTATATATTATTACGGTACCTACAAATAAGTCCTAGTTATAAGCCAGGGGTGAGTGGCAACTTGGTAAGGGCCTGGGGTTTAAGCCCCTAGGTCCTGGGTTCAACTCCCTTCTGGGTCAATCTCTTGGGCGTAGCACAGTTGGTTAGGAGGTTGACCTCAAGGATGCCTTATCAGCTACTTGGTGTGGGTTTAATTCTCCCCCGCTGTGCGAGTCCTGACTTAAGCGGAACTTGCCTTGGGAGGTCGGGACAAGCTTCCAGGTTATAGTCTCTTACTCGGAATGGACAACAGGACACCCTGGTAATCTCCTCATGGGGCCCTGCCTTGAACCTGCGGGAGAGTGGGAGGATTTTCCTGTAACAAAAAAAAAAAAAAAAAGTCCTAGTTATAAAATTTAAAACTCATTTACACTCAAAATAAAATATTTATATCAATTAATTATATATATATTTTTTATAAATTTAAAAATATTGCTACATCCGATCATTATAGGACTTCCGTTAGACGATCACCGAAAATTCGTCAAAATGTTCAACATCACTGAAAAGTCGCCGAAGTATTGTCGGAGTATTTTGAACGTCACTGGAAGTCGCCGGAATATCCAGAATGTTAGCTGGACGTCAAGAATATCGTCGGAAACTCATCGGAATATTTAGAATATTGTCAAAAAAAAAAAAAGATAAATTATAGTAAAAAAATATAACAAAATGTGCTAAATATTGATAAATTGAAAGGCAAAAAAAGAAAAAAAAAAAAACAATGTGAAAAAATATATATTATTTTTCAAATTTTGTAGGGTTTTAGCAAATAATTTTCAACTGAAAAACAAGTTTTGAAACTGTAAAATGTTACAGTTTCAAAAAATGATTCTATTAAACATTTATCCTTCTTAATCAAATTGGAAAACATATGTTATGAAACTGTAAAATTTTACAATCTTAAATTATGATTCATTTCAATACAAAAAAATTGAAACTGTAAAATTTTACAGTTTTCACCACCTATAACTAAAACTCAAAAACAATTTGTTCAAAATTTGAAATTTTTTTCCATTAAAATAAGAAAATAGAAGTGTGTAGCAGAAAAATATAGAAAAATTGAGAGATTGAAGAAGAGAAACAGATATACAGAGAAGATTGTACTCCGTCAACTATTTTTGGTTTAGATCTAGTCGGATCTCATGTAGATCTACTCAGATCTAATGTAGATTTAAGTATATCTACTCATCTTCTTCGCCAGAAACTCCTCTCCTACGCTATCAGTGAGGGTGATGTAAGAATTCGGTGGTCGGTGGTTGCCGGTGAACCCCAATCAATGGTGGTCGTTGGTTATCGGTGACGATATATTAGAAAGAGAAAGAGAAGAAGTAAGGCATGTTCGCCAATCCCTGAAAATCAGGAAGAGAAAAACGAATGCACAAAAAAGAATAAAGAAGAAAAATACATAGTGCGCTTTTGAAAGTATTCAAAATATTGTAAGACTAAATAGATTTCTTCTCTTTTAAATAGGACTTCCACGTAATTTGCCTTATTATTATTAAGTGAATGCTCAATTTGATATTCAAGTTTTCTTTTCATGTCACATGGTATATATATTTTTTTATCTTATTTTAAAATAAAAATTTATACAAAAAGATGATGCACAAGGTTTAAACCCACAACTTTAAATTTCATTAAGAACACTCTCATCACTTAGATAATATATATATTATTATAATACTAATTTTTTTTATTATTTAGTTTTGTTCTTACTTATTTAAATTTCACACACGTTACGTGTGCCACCGCTAGTATTAGAATATACATACTTCATAATCTGATTTTATTTTAGGTAAAACACTCCCAATAACTCTAAAATCACACTGATATTCTATTCTCCAAAATCACATTAACATTCTCTGTGTTCTCTAAAATCACATTGTACTCTATTGCTTTAAGGAGGTAAAAAGCCAGCTTTTGGCTTTTTACCTACTTTGGGTCACATCACCTCTCACATTTTTTACTCACTAAAAGACAAAATAGACTAAAATTCAGCTTTTTATCAACTTCCCAAAACACCTAGATCCAACAGTTCACTTAAAAAATATATATATTATTACTGTTATTATTATTATCATTAATTTTTTTTATAGATAATTTTCATGTCTAAAACATTTATCCATCGCATTGAGCTGCTTTGAGCAAGGAAAATGTCAGGACCACTACACCACACTACAAAAAATGTCACTTTTGGCTACCAAAATATTGGTCGCCAAAAGTCACTTATTTAGTCGCCAAAATGATTTAGCGACCAAAATTTTTCGTCGCTAAGCTCGTCGCCTTTACCCTGTCGGCGATAGTATTGGCGACTAAAATTTGTTTGGTCGCCGAAAGTGTACACATTTGGCTACTAATCTTAGTTTAGTCGGCAAAAGTTATGTTTCCGCCACTAAAGTATTAGTCGCCGAATGAGGCTTTTTGGCTACTAACTTGTTGTGGTCGGGGAAGGTATCACTTTTAGCTACTAAATAATTGGTCGCCGAAAGTACACATTTGGCTACTAATCTTAGTTTAGTCAGCAAAATGTATGTTTTGGCCACTAAAGCATAGTCGCCAATAGTTTCTTTCTCTCATTCTCAAATCTTTTAGCTACTAATTATTTGGCGGCAAAAACGTTTGGGTTATGTTTTTGCTACTAATAATAGTAGCCAAAACTTTTGATTACCTATTTGGCTACCAAAACATTTGGTGGCCAAATAAATTTTTTTTTTTTTTGTTTTTTTTTTAAAAAAAAAATTTGTAAACAACCTGTATTCATTTATATTATAACCTGTACCCTGTATAAAACAATATAATGCATCAACACTAAAATATATTATCAACCATTAAAGCATTCAACAACGTGCACACATTTCAATTCCAAACATCCAAAAAAGTAATCTTCAACGTCCAATTATATATATAATACAAATTCCATACAGTCCAAGTCTAATCCAACGTCAATAATTTAAATCCATACATAATTTAAAATGTTGAAGCAAACACTTGAAGTGACTCAAAACATCCCTATGGCAGCCTAAAGAATTCTACCACAAAGCACAACAACAACCACACTTGAAACAATGGCTAAAGAATAACTAAAATGGTCTCTTCTCCGCGATACATTCACCTCTCATACACAAATCCTTCGATAGTGTTGAAATTTTTTTTTTTTGGAACTCATATTAACTAAAATAGCACGAAAAATGATAGCAAAAAGCCAAAGCCATGAGCATTAGTCAAATGCATCGTCATCATCATCAGGAAGGGGCTGGCTAGCCACTGCAGCAAGCTCACCTTCGTGCCTGTAAAGAATATTGTGCACAGCTTCGTGCAAGCTCAGCTTCGTGCCTGTATAATCAATTCTTGTACCACAAAGAACATATATATTGCACAGTTTTATTACATGATGAAATTTCAAGGACATGTTTCAACACCTTATGTGTACTACTTGACATAAAGAGGACACATACACGGTGGTCTACGCAAAAAAAAATAGGACACTCAAGTAGATAGGACACTCAAATCTTTCCCAATGTAGATACATTTGATCTTCATTTAGAAAAAAATAATGAATGCAAGATGCTAGTGAACAGTGTTTGTAATAAAGATTGCGCAACTTACTGTTTTAATTTGGTAGCAAGAGCATCCACTTGCATATATTTTTCAGATTCATAATACTAAACTAACAGAACAAATTTGGAGACTCCATATATGATAATTCATTCATGATGAAATATATCAATTCATACACAAAAATTTAAAATTCAAAGGCAACAGAATTGAGATCATAATACCTTAAAATGAACTTTGAGATTGGAGTCCCTGGCTTTGCAGGCTACAAAAAAACAAAGTAAAACGAATTTCTCTGTTACAACTTGAAAAACAAATTGAGAGAGAGAGGTCACCATGATTCATTAATATGTAAAGAGAGAGCAAGAGAGGCAGAGACACAAAGAAATTATTCAAATAATATATGAATCATTAATATCTAAAGAAAGAAGAAGAAGAAGAAGAAGGTTTTAATCTCCCCCTTAAGATGGAAGGGAAAAACATAATTTGAAACATGTTTTTGTAATTAACTTCTAAGTTTCCATCTATGTTACAATTATTATTGATACTCCACATTTTCTAATAATTTATATTTTTTTCCCTATCATTCTTCTATTTTTAAACTATTTTTGAAACTATTTTTCTATTTTTTAAACTTTTAATAAACAAAGAAAGAAGAAGAAGAAGAATGGTCATTATCCCACATAATACGGTAATTATTCCGTAATCTCGAAATATCATAAGTGATTACCTATGTAATTCTTCAAATCAATCATGTAACAAAGAATTTTATAGGCTCCATGCTAAATCATTTTCATGAGGTAGTTGAGAGAATTTTCCCACCTAGGTAGGTCTTATTCTCCATGTATTTATTAGAATTTTTCTCTCTCACTTTGAGTATTTGATCATTAAGCTTCATTGTAATATTGCATATGAATCAAATAAAATAAAAAAATGTAGTTACTAAAGACTAAATGCAAACATGAGATGAATCTATAATACACAAAGTATTGACAAAGGGGTACTCTCAGTTTTACCACAACCAATACATCAAAGTTTACATGTCTCAGACAAATTGAACAGGGGAATACAGAGGAACATAAATGCTTCATCATCACCGATTACAAAGTAATCCAAAAAACAATCCACTAGTGCCCCAAACACAAGGTAAATCCCAACAAACTGTGACTAGCACTATCTGTAGCTGTAAACCTTAGACTGCAAGTTCAGATCAGGTCTCCACCACTGGTGAATTCCATGAGCTTGTTTCATGTCTTGAATAGGAAATAAATTAACTACTAGATTTGCCGAAGGAATGAGGTGCAGTGGCTCTTCTGACTCCTTCCCCATCGCACTCATAACAAGACCCCCAAGTGAGTTCTGGGTCGCCAACCTTAGACCTCCATTTCAGAGCCAAAGCACTCAAACTCCCAAAACTGTAACCAATTTTAGTGAAGTTTGTACCTATTAATCACGAATTTAATGTTGACTAATCATATTCTATAACGAATATACTTCAAAAATAAAGTAATAAAATTTCAATTACAATCGATTCATGTAGTAATTTTCCCAAATTCAAAAGAAGAACAAACTCACAAAATTAGGCATAATCATCACAAAGCATCACCAACAAGAGTTACAGACAAATATCATAGGGTTGTGTATGTGTGTGTGTGAGAGAGAGAGAGAGAGAGATTGAGAGATCGATTGGGCGTTATGCCAGGAGAGGCCGCGGTAGACATTGACGGAGAAGGTGGCGGCGAGATAGATGGTGGCGACACTGAGGCCCGCCGGGAAGGCCTTGAATGCCTAGTCCCCTGCTTTGCTCACCACTCCCATCTCTAGTGTCTCTCTCTCTCTCTCTCTCTCTCTCTCAATATACAAAATCAAGAAAATACAACCCTAGAAAATATGTTAAAATTTCCCTCCGAAGTTTCTCTCCGAAGTCTGAAGCACAATTTTTAAATTTTGTAATTATAATTGCCGACTAAAATTTAGTCGGTAAATAATGAATTAAAAAAATATATTAAAAGTAACAAAAAAAATTCATTATTTAATTTTTTTTAAAATAAAAGTAACAAATATATTAAAATTATATTTAAATAAAAATATAAGTAATAAAATTATAAATTAAAAATATTAAATTATCTTAAATATTTGTCCTAATATTTTTTTACTGAAAAATATAATAATATATTTTAAAATTTTATATTCTTATATTCTTATATTCTATATATATATATATATATAATAAGAAACAGAAGAAAGAAAGAAAATTAAAAAAAAAAAAGAAGGAAAAATTTTTTTAAAAAAAATTCTAAGCTAGCTCAACCCGTGTTTTTTTAGTCGCCAATTACTTTTATAAATCCCTCAAATTTAAATTAGAAATGTCTCCCTCCAAATTTAAATTAACAATAGTGTTTGATTATTGTTAACCGTGTATAACGTAAAAATAATTTTAAAAAGTTGAAAAAATTAATTATTAAAAAATTAAGAAAAATTTTAAAATCTGAAATAATATCAATAAGTCTTACAAATTAGATTTTTTTACTCATAAGTCATGAGTGAATTTTTTTTACACACTTAGCCCTCGTTTTGATAATGAAATTTTTTTAAAACTTTTGAAATATATGTTTTGTGTCTGTGAAATGATTATTTCATTAGTACTGGTAATAATATTGAAAAATTTATTAAAATGATAAATAATTGGGATATTTTGTCTTTTATTTGTGAATTTTGATTTATTCTTAATTTATTAGTTTTATTCAAATATGATGATGTAAAAAGTATAAATAGTTTAATTGTACTTTTCATCTCAAAATAATAGTCTATTTTCAGAATTTAATTTCTTTTTATAATACAATCATTACATTTTAAAAATATTAATTTATCAAAATTACCTTTCGATAGTATATTTTTTTAGAAATATCAATTGTCATATTTGTACTTTTTGTATTATTAATGGATTTAAAAAAGGACGAAATAAGAAATTCATATTATTTTAATAATTAATTTTTTAAATAAATTAATATTTTGAGGTAATAAAAAATAAAATAAGATATTAATATTTTTGGATGGTGGGTGTACAACCTCTTCATAAAAATAAAAATAAAAATAAAAATAAAATAAAATAAAATAACTATTTTGTTTAGTCAAATTTTCAAGTGGAGACTAATGGTATTGTTGTTAATAAAATAAAATAACTATTTTGTTAATTTTTTTTTTATTTTCATTCGGCTACCAAAAAATTTAGTAGCCAAAAGTAGGTCTACAGTGACTAAAAGTCATTTTGTCGCCGAAACTTAACATTTGGCGACCAAAATTTTGGTCGGCAAAGATTAAAAATTAATTTTTTTTTTATTTTCATTCGACTACCAAAGAATTTAGTAGCCAAAAGTAGGTCTACAGCGACTAAAATTCATTTTGTCGCCGAAACTTGACATTTGGCGACCAAAATTTTGGTCGGCAAAGATTAAAAATTAATTTTTTTTTATTTTCATTCGGCTACCAAACAATTTAGTAGCCAAAAGTAGGTCTACAGCGACTAAAACTCATTTTGTCGCCGAAACTTAACATTTGGTGACCAAAATTTTGGTCGGCAAAGATTAAAAATTAATTTTTTTATTTTCATTCGGCTACCAAACAATTTAGTAGCTAAAAGTACCTCTACGGCTACTAAATTTTCTTTTAGTTGCTAATTGTGATACATTTAGCTACTAAAAATTTTTTTAGTCGCCAATTGTAATATTTTTAGCTACTAAATTTTTTTTAGTCGCCAATAATCAACATTCCCCTACTAAAAAAAATTAGTAGCTAAAAATTTGACTTTTGCCGACTAATCTTATTTTTGGTAGCCAATTCCGTGACTTTTGGTGACTAAATTGTTTTTGGTAGCCAAAAATGATCGGCAAAAATGCTTTTTCTTGTAGTGCCAACATTTTTACAATCATATTAACAGACAATTTTCGATTGATTCCAACTAAAGCTTCATTTGTATTGGTAGAACATGCTTTTGAAAAATATATAATTTTGTAAATTTTAATATTTGGCACGTCAAAAAATAAAAATTTAACAAAAAAAAACTCATGGACTGAACTGGTGGTCCGTGATTAATATGTTTGTCTTCTAGATATTGTGTATAAATCATATACTAAAAAACACCATAACGATGATTTTAAATAATAGTAGTGAAATATATACTGGTATTGGTGATACGATTATATACTTTGATATCAAATAGTGTCGGACAATATTGACTTTCATTATGAGTACATAGTTTCGAGAATTATGATTAGTCAAAGCACAACAATGAATTTTACTTGTTAGGTTGTTTCGGATCACTACCAAATTTGAATTATTCTGAGCTGAATTATTAAAATGATAACGTTATCCTTACCCCAAAACTTGACCCATGTCGATCTAAGCCCTCATAGATTTTTAAACTTACTACTTGGCATAAATTAAAACAAGTACTATTATTTAAATAAGTGCATTTATTTGGATCACATTACTTCTCTATTTTTCTGTATATTTTTTCATAAAAATTTTAAAAATATACATATTTAGATCATTTCAAACAATCCTTTACTGTTCTGTTGATCCACTTAATTGAACTAATTGGTAGTGGATTCCCCATGAAGTTTCCAAAGCTAATCTTATGCCTCTCACCACATTTTGCAACTCACAGATCAACAATATACATTTGAAATATTCTCTCTCAAGGTTGGAACTGGCAGCCCAAGCTGATTTGTTTGAAAAACAAAACCTCAAACAAAATGAACAAATTAAGCTTGAACTGTATTTGAATGATCAAATTTGGCAGAGTATAATTCGAACACCGAGCACAAATATTGTAAACAATAATCAGATAGGAAGGCAAAGCAAGAAAGACATCAAAATCAACCCAGAAGGCCAGAACATACCAACAAGAACATACTTTTCCAACCCAAACACAACAAAAAGTTGCAGAAAATCTAAACTAAGTTGGACAAACTTTGTGTGATTCCGCTTATAAATTGTGCATTTTGTTTGCTCATTTCCATTTGAATTTGAAGCAATTGCATATGCTGCTGAGCCTCGGCAACTGCTTCTTCTGCTGAATATTCCTTTGTTTCTTCTTCTTCTGGTCTTTTCTCAGCAGTCACACAATGCAAGTCAGTACCATAATCACATTCTTGACAATAGTATACCCAACAGCTCTCATCGACTTCGAATTGGCATACATCGCAGTAGAAGATCAAGTCCTTGGCACTATCCTCTTCAGATTTCTTGTATGGAGATGAATACAAGAGACTCAGCGGGTGCTCATGATCTTCGCGTTTCACAGTTTCGAGCAATGTAGCACACTTGACATGGAGATCAAACTTGCAGTCTTTACAGTGGTAGGTAAAACCAGTGCCAATTTCACGACAGGCATTGCAGGTGAATTCATTGTATTCTTTGTAAGGCGGGGATGAGAGAAGCGTGAGAGCGTGTTTGGTATGCGATTTGTGGTGAATCTCTTGTGGCAATTCAAAGCAGGACTTGTGAATGTCAAAGTTGCACCTTTGCTTGGTGCAACTGTAAGCCGAGCCAGAAAGGCACTGATCACAAACAGAGCAGTGAATGTAATCTTCCTCTTGAACTTTCGATAAATGCAAGGCATGATGGTGGCTGAAATGCTTTACATTTCGTTGTTGTGTTTGATTTGGTGGATCAGCTCGTGACTTCCCCTCGTTAGCAACACCTGTCTGAGCACTAGAATTGTGCAGAGCTTCATTTGGTTGAGAGTACTGTGGCTTACGACCATTGACAACAGGTGCTTGATTTGATGAAGTGTATTGTGGGTTAGGCCTATTATTGATCACAGATTCATCGGTGGTAGTACTAGTTTCAGGCATGTAAGCATATTGAGGATTGAAACTTGGTGTTTCATGGGAAAAAGAGTACTGTTGATTTGCACCAGCATATGGAGCATGTGTTGGTTGATTAGCCAATCCCATTGGGGCATTCAAACTTGACAACGCTTCATTTGGTGAAGTGTATTGTGGTGGGATGGGGTTAGGACCATTGACAAAAGATTCATAGGTGGCGGTAGTTTCAGGCCTGTAAGCACACCGGGGACTAAAACCTGGCATTTCGTGAGGGAAAGAGGAATGCTGATTTGCTAAATTGTATTGTTGGTCGGGACAATTCATGGAAACAGATTCATGGGTAGTATCTTCAGGCCTGTAAACATATTGGGGAGGACTAAAACTCGGTGATTCTTGAGGGAAAGAGGGATTTGGGATAGGAAAACTAGGATATGGTGATGAGGCAACAGGCGTGTAAGCGCAATGGACATGAAGGTCAAATTCACAAGTGGAACAGCTGTAGGAGAAGCCGGTTCCAGCAAGATTGCAGGAATTGCAGAAGAAAGAGGAAGAGGGGTAAGTGGGATAGGGGAAGAGGCTGAGAGGGTGAGAAGGGTGGTTCAATGAGCGAGTTGCTTGAAAGCATTACTCATGAAGATTGAAGTTGTTGCACTGCCTGCAGATGTAGACAGAGCCTGAGGCTGGAGTGTTGCAGCCCGAGAACTAAATGGGACACAAACCGCCCACAAAATAAAATAATTCTAAATAAAACCCAACCACAATGCATACACAAAACTCGACAAAGCAACCTAAAACAAATTAAATAAATGTCCTAGAGGTCCATGCAATCGAGTCTCAGCTACGCCATGAGTCCACCCTAAGTCCTTCTAACACCTGGAAGTGATAAAAAAAAATTAAGTCAGCTGATAGCTCAGTGAGTAGCAACATGGATAGTAAATACAGTTTTGAAAACATGGCTCAATTCCAAAATAAGATATACATCACAGAAACTAGATTGGCATACAGTTTGGTAAATACAATCAGTTTCAGAAAGAAGGTTCCACAGTTCAACACTTAAAATACTCATGTCTCGCAAGAACATGATAAACGACATTTTCCACTTAAAACAGATTATAACATGAACACCAATAATTTTCTGGGTACCAAGAAAAACAAATAATCTGCCACACAGTTCTCAAGGCTATAAGCCCCGTTGGATCCAATACCGAACTAAGAGTCATCCTCAGGGTGGCACCTGGGCCTTTTCTCAAAGACGATCCAATTGAAGGTCACCTAGTTGTTTTTAAAGGTCTTTTCCTTACAATCGTTGAGCACTAGAGTCATCACGGCCCAACCTGGATCTGTTCCCTAGTGGCCAGAGTCACCACACACAGTGGAATAATTTCCCTGGACTAAATACACACATGGTCCCAATAATTAATACACATCAGTTTCGCAAAACATGGTAGTTCATTATTATAAACATGAGACCAAAGCAAATAGTTTACAGTATGCCAAGTTCACACATATTTCAGAAATAATTTGACTCCATTGATAATATAATAATTTATCAAAACAGTTTAGTCTTAAAACAACAATTTAATTTTCCAACAGTTCAGGGTAGGGGAACATTTATAAAAATACGTAGCATGGAACTACTCACCTGAAACCGAAATAATATAATCCTCGAATAAAATATGAAAGTCCAACTAGTGCCCTGAACAAAGTATTAAAACTACACGTCACCACTAATTCAAACATACTAAAAGGAATAATAAACGAAGTAACCCCAAACTAAAGCGCACTAACACGGCTCAACCCAACTCACCGTTACTCTTAAATATTACCTAAATTCATGTTCTTCAAGGTCTAAAATCACCCAAGACATGGGTTCCGATCGAAACTTAACTAAAAATAACTTTAAGATAAAACAGGGTTTTAAACAAGTTTTCCCAATCTATTCGCTAACTTTGAAAATTACAAAACCCACTCCCCGCTATTCAAAAAATTCCAAAAACCTCTAGATATCAACTAATATATTCTAAGTTTCAAACCCAATTGGTTTCACTTGATTTGCTTATTGAAATAATTATCTACAATTTATTATATCCAAACTGGTTGTTTTCTGCAGCACTTTAAAGAAATTGACGGTTCTCTTAATATACACGAGTAATCAATGCAAGGCCAAAAATGTAAGAAACTAGACTCGTAACCGGTTCTAATGACGCTGATTTGATAATTTTTGGATTTATACCCAAAGAGAACAATACCCCCGAATTTACTGTTTTGGACTGGTTTCCTGGACAGATTTGAACACCTCAGTTTATATGGATTTTGACTCCCAAAAATTTTGAAAAAATTCAGATATACAATTCAGTATGTAATTAATCTACTGTAAAAATTTCAGATTAAAATTCATCCGTTTGATATGGTTTCTTGATTTTTAAAGTTTGTGATTCTGTGCAGAATTTTTTGACTAAGAATTACACCATTCTTTATACATGAATTTAACTCCTTAGATTTCTTAACAGTATACATATATACAAAATACATAAATCTGCAACCTCTCCATCAATGAACTAAATAATAATAGTGTCACGCCCCGAACCCGCCCCTAGAAGTTTGGTGACGAGACCGGCCGGTAATCCTAGATTACCACAGGCCTTACTGTACATAACATAATTAATAGGGGCTCGCGGAAGCGACAACAGAAGAACTAATAGTCCAGAGAGCTGTGCATTAATATGAACAGGTATATATACATGCCAAAAATATTGTTAATTACCCACAACATATACATAATGGTCATCTACAATATATACAGCTCAGTTGCAATGTTCACAAAGTACAACAAAAACAAGACAAAAGCTCACAAAACGGCCTTCCAGGCCTAGCCCCAGCTCTGAGGCATCCAAAACTCTGGTTGGCTTACAAAACGGCGGCTCAGCTAGAACTCCGCCTAGGCTTGACTTCCCGGCTGCTCACCTATAAATACATATATACGGGGGTGAGCTAAAGCCCAGCAAGTAACAGTAACGTAAAGGGGTTAGTGAATGAAGTCCAACATTTTATATAAAACCGTAATAAAACATTTCATAATCATAATCAGTCATTATATAGAACATACGTAATGGCATACTCCATAGAACATAACATAACATATCATGTGTCGACAAACGACTAGAGTAACCGGTCCCGGACACCGATTAAACACATACCGAGATCTCGTAAACTGGTCGTGGGCTTGTCCCTCCATGCCGTCCCCCATGACTAAAGCGCATGGGCCTGCATGTTCTCGCCCCCACGACTTCAACTACTATGGATGCCATACTAGATTCGCAATCAAGACATTCATTCACGTATAACATCATCATATTCATATCATAACAGTTATCATTGAACATAATTCATAATAACATATCTTTACGAAAATGTTACTTACTGTGATTCTTGATACCGAGTGCACGGTCTTCACGTTGTCCTGTAACATCAACAATATAACATATTCTTACCATTCATCATCATTATACATTAAATCATACATGCCTTAACATTCTTTCATATTCATTTTCATGCTCAATCTAATCTTCCTTTACTTCAATTCATGTTCATAAGATGTTAAATAAGGCCATTAATACGTTAAAAATCATGTGGAGCAACTTGCCAAACTTTCCTGAAAATAAGCCTTCCCGCTCGAGCGCAACTTTGGCCGCTCGAGCGGCCAGTACAATTTCCCCAAAACTGCTGAGAGATGGATTTCTCCGCTCGAGCGGGCTCCCCTCCGCTCGAGCGCACCCTGCGAAATTCTGAAACTCTGGTTCTTCTTCTTCATCTCATCCCTTTCTTCCCTTTTGCAAAACCACTCCCAATTTCATCTCAAGATACTTGATAAACATCATAATTTAACTATTAAATCTTCAATTCACATCCCACATAGCTTATAACAAGATCAACTCATAAATTAAGATGGAAATCCATGAACATATACATACAAACTTCCTATCTCTATAGCCATGGAGTCTCTTCCTCAAACATGCAAAATAACCATGAATCATTCCATTTTAATCCATAACCTTGAGATCAACATGCTAAATATTAAGGATCAACAAGCAATTTCATGAAATCTTACCTTAATTCTTTGGTTTGGAGGAGATCTAGCCTTGAATTCCTTTTCTCTCCTCTTCTTCTCTCTTGCTTTCCCTTTCTCACGTTTCTCTTCTCTCTCTCTCCACGAATTCACTCTCTCTCTCTTCTAGATATTTCTCTCTTTTGTTGAGTCAAGAATGGTCAAGCATCTATATCCATAAGTCATATATATCAAATATGTTGGGTTGTACCAAAAACATGGGCCAAACATGGCCTAACGATTCAGACGAAATTCAGTCTTCAATTTATCGTTTCAGATAGTTCTAAAAATTCCCGGTAACACATAGACATGTTCAATTTCATTTTCTGAATTCATTACGGTCATCGATTTCAGTCCCGAAGTTGTCATTTCAATAGATATTTCCCAATTCAAACAGATATTCTTCAATTAAATCATATAAACACATAATTAGGTACTGGTAATTACGTCATACAGGTCCGGGTCATTACAAATAGAGTAAGGATAAAGAACAAAAACAAAGAAAAGAAGAAAGATAAAGACCTACCACACCCAAAAATGACTCCTTGTTTGCAATCCCCTTTTTTTTCTTCTTCTTTTCTCTCAAACTCTCTCTCTCCCCCCGTGGCTGCTGTGTTTGCTGCTGCTATAGTGTAGATTAGGAGCCCTAGGGTTGCTATATATTATATTAGGCAACTTAGGGTTATGTATCTAAACAAAAGACTCTAGTTTATTATCTCTATATATTATTTTATTTTCTAACCCATTAATTTAAATAAAATACAAGTATTACTAAATCAAAATATACTAACTAATTGATCCCTTATTATTTATTTATTTATTATAAATCTTGCCTCTAAATTAAAGACTTTCACTTTAAATTTATTTTAGGTTTTAAAATTAATTAAAAGACCTTCCAAATATTTAATTTGCACTTTAGGATTCACCATCAAAATATTTGAGATTGTAATATTATTATTGTTATTATTTAATTATTTACTTAATTTTTATATTTGGGTTCTCACATTCTCCCCCACTAAAAGAAAAGTTTAGTCCTCGAAACTAACTTGAGTAAATCATGAGAATAGATGTGGGTACTTCTCGCGCATCTCGTCCTCGCGCTCCCAAGTCGCCTCTTCAACTAGATGATTACGCCACAACACCTTAACCAATTTAATGACCTTTGTACGCAACATTTTCTCTTTCGAATCCAAAATCTGAACAGGCATCTCCTCATACGAAAAATCCTCTCTAATTTGAAGCGGCTCATAATCTAACACATGCGACGGACTGTGCACATATTTCCTCAGCATAGACACGTGAAACACATTATGCACTCCTGCCAATCTAGGGGGTAGAGCAACACGGTACGCAACCTCACCAACCTTCTCCAATACCTCAAATGGACCAATGTATCTAGGACTCAACTTTCCTTTCTTTCCAAACCTGATCACTCCTTTCCATGGTGATACTTTCAAGAATACCATATCCCCCTCATGAAACTCTAAGTCTCTCCTACGATGATCAGCATAACTTTTTTGTCTACTCTGGGCAGTCAATAATCTCTCTCTGATGGTGATAATTTTCTGTGTAGCATCCTCCACCAAATCAGGTCCCAACATTTGCCTCTCACCAACCTCATACCAACACAAAGGAGACCTACACTTCCTCCCATACAAAGCCTCATAAGGAGCTACTCCCAAACTAGAATGATAACTATTATTATAGGCAAACTCCATGAGCGGCAAATAATCATCCCAATTACCTCTCCACTCCAAAGCACAAGCCCTCAACATATCCTCAAGGGTTTGAACAGTCCTCTCCGATTGCCCATCTGTCTGAGGGTGATAAGCTGAACTAAAATTTAACCGAGTACCCATAGCTGATTGTAACGCACCCCAAAACTTAGACACAAAATGAGGGTCCCGATCTGACACTATTGACACAGGTGCACCATGCAATCTAACAATCTCCATCACATACAACTGTGCAAATCGAGCTAGAGAATAGTTCATCCGAACTGCAATAAAATGTGTTGACTTGGTTAATCTATCAACAAGTACCCAAACTGCATCGAGATTACTACTAGTACGAGATAATCCACACACGAAGTCCATGGTAACATGATCCCACTTCCACTTCGGTATAGGTAAGGGTTGTAGTTTCCCCGCAGGTTTCTGATGTTCTACTTTAACATGTTGACACACCAAACACTGAGCCACAAATTCTGCAATATCTCCCTTCATACCATTCCACCAAAAATGTTCATGAAGATCCCGATACATCTTAGTGCTTCCAGGATGAATGCTGTAATTAGAACTATGTGCCTTCGACATAATCTCCTTCCTCAAATCACCACTAGTAGGAACACAAATTCGGCTACGGAATCTAAGCAACCTATCATCACTAACCACAAAGTCTACATGCTTACCCTCTGCCATCTCTCCTTTAATACGCTCACACTGGGGGGTCAATCTCCTGTGCTAAACGAATCCGTTCTCTCAAGGTCAGCTGAACTGTCAATTGACTACACTAAGCCCTATTACCAGGTGTAACAACCTCAAGCCTCAAACGTCTTATGTCTTACACCAAACAACTCTCAATAGACAAAGCAGCTACATCTCCAACTACGACCTTCCTACTCAAGGCATCTGCAACCACATTTGCCTCTCCCGGGTGATATAAAATATTCACATCATAATCTTTTAGTAACTCAAGCCATCTTCTTTGCCTCAAATTTAGTTCCTTCTGTGTGAAAACATACTTCAAACTCTTATGATCAGTGTAAATCTCACATGACTCTCCATACAAATAATGCCGCCAGATCTTAAGAGCGAAAATCACTGCTGCTAACTCTAAGTCGTGCGTAGGATAGTTTCTCTCATGTATTTTCAACTGTCGTGACGCATAAGCAATCACCTTCCCATGCTGCATGAGCACACATCCTAAACCCTGTCGCGAAGCATCACTATAAATCACAAAACCATCCTCATCTGCTGGTAAGGCAAGGATTAGAGTTGATGTCAATCTCTATTTAAACTCTTGGAAGCTACGCTCACAATCATCATTCCACTCAAACTTGACCCCTTTCCTAGTGAGATTGGCAAGTGGCAAAGAAATACGGGAGAATCCTTCCACAAACCGTCTGTAATATCCAGCAAGCCCTAGAAATCTACGTACCTCTATCACAGAAGTAGGTCGCGGCCAATCAATAATTGCTGTCACCTTTGTGCTATCCACAAATACCCCATCTTTACTCACCACATGACCCAAAAAGGATACACTGCTCAACCAGAATTCACACTTCTTAAATTTTGCATACAATCTCTTCTCTCTAAGGATCTGCAGTACTACCCTCAAATGCTGCTCATGCTCCTCCTTACTCGATTAAATTAGGATGTTATCAATAAACACTACCACAAATTTATTCAGTTGGGGTTTGAATACTTTGTTCATCAAATCCATGAATGCGGCTGTTGCATTTGTGAGACCAAAAGGCATCGCCAAAAACTCATAATGCCCATAACGGGTTCTAAAAGTAGTCTTAGGAACATCCTCATCCCTTACTTTCAACTGGTGATAGCCCAACCTCAAGTCAATCTTAGAGAATACTTGAACTCCCTACAATTAGTCAAATAGGTCATCAATACGTGGCAAAGGATACATATTCTTCACTGTGACTTTGTTCAATTATCAATAATCAATACACAATCTCATAGACCCATCCTTCTTCTTCACAAACAACACAGGTGCTCCCCAAGGTGAAACACTAGGCCTAATAAAACCTTTGTCTAACAACTCTTCTAACTGAGTTTGTAACTCTCCCAACTCCAACGGTGCCATTCTATGGGGCGCTTTAGAAATAAGTGCTGTGTTAGGGACCAAGTTAATGGAAAATTCTACCTCACGATCTAGAGGAAGTCTAGGTAGATCCTTTAGAAAAACATCAACACAATCACTCACTACAGGCAATTCCTCTAACTTCTATTCTGGAAGTTCAGTACTCACCACACAAGCTAAATAATCATGACCCCCTTTTCTCAACATTCGGTTAGCCTGAAGGGAAGAAATAAAATAAATAGAAGACCCTTTCCTATCTCCCTGAAAGAAAAACTCAAGTTGCCCTGGCATAGCAAAAACTACCCTCTTTCTAAAACAATCAATGGAGGCATGATGCTTCGTTAACCAATCCATTCCCAAAATCACATCAAAATCTTCATCTCTAAAGAAATCAAATCCACTGGAAAAATTCTACCATCAATCTCTATCTCACAAGATCTACAATCATCCCCTAACACTACTGTTTCTCCCAATACTACTGTTCCACCTAATGGAGTAGACAAGGTAATACAAACATCAAAGGCTCACAAGGAATAGACAATCCGTGTAGATATCTAGGTGCCAACTCTTAACCTTCAAACTGAAATCAAGAAAGATTCAACACAAGTTTAAACAAAACTAACTTAACCAAACACTACTAAGGACTATAGGGACTCGGACCTCGTCTAAATGACGAAATGCAAGATATGTAACTCAATAAACCTATTGCTCTGATACCACAATTGTCACACCCCAAATCCGGGCATGACCCGGCCGTGGCCCACAGGGACTTAGCCCAAGGCACACGTAAGCCTAAACATGAACCCAAAACCATAAAGAATAAATGTGATGATAGCCCAGGAATAAATAAATCAACACTCAATCCAGTGACATACCACAAGTGAAAAACAAGTCATAACCAACTTCCTAAAAACATATATATACTAAATGGCACACAAACCGCCCACAAAATAAAATAATTCTAAATAAAACTCAACCACAATGCATACACAAAACTCGACAAAGCAACCTAAAACAAATTAAATAAATGTCCTAGAGGTCCATGCAATCGAGTCTCAGCTACGCCATGAGTCCACCCTAAGTCCTTCTAACACCTGGAAGTGATAAAAAAAAAATTAAGTCAGCTGATAGCTCAGTGAGTAGCAACATGGATAGTAAATACAGTTTTGAAAACATGGCTCAATTCCAAAATAAGATATACATCACAGAAACTAGATTGGCATACAGTTTGGTAAATACAATCAGTTTCAGAAAGAAGGTTCCACAGTTCAACACTTAAAATACTCATGTCTCGCAAGAACATGATAAACGACATTTTCCACTTAAAACAGATTATAACATGAACACCAATAATTTTCTGGGTACCAAGAAAAACAAATAATCTGCCACACAGTTCTCAAGGCTATAAGCCCCGTTGGATCCAATACCGAACTAAGAGTCATCCTCAGGGTGGCACCTGGGCCTTTTCTCAAAGACGATCCAATTGAAGGTCACCTAGTTGTTTTTAAAGGTCTTTTCCTTACAATCGTTGAGCACTAGAGTCATCACGGCCCAACCCGGATCTGTTCCCTAGTGGCCAGAGTCACCACACACAGTGGAATAATTTCCCTGGACTAAATACACACATGGTCCCAATAATTAATACACATCAGTTTCGCAAAACATGGTAGTTCATCATTATAAACATGAGACCAAAAGCAAATAGTTTACAGTATGCCAAGTTCACACATATTTCAGAAATAATTTGATTCCATTGATAATATAATAATTTATCAAAACAGTTTAGTCTTAAAACAACAATTTATTTTCCAACAGTTCAGGGTAGGGGAACATTTATAAAAATACGTAGCATGAAACTACTCACCTGAAACCGAAATAATATAATCCTCGAATAAAGTATGAAAGTCCAACTAGTGCCCTGAACAAAGTATTAAAACTACACGTCACCACTAATTCAAACATACTAAAAGGAATAATAAACGAAGTAACCCAAACTAAATCGCACTAACACGGCTCAACCCAACTCACCGTTACTCTTAAATATTACCTAAATTCATGTTCTTCAAGGTCTAAAATCACCCAAGAGATGGGTTCCGATCGAAACTTAACTAAAAAATAACTTTAAGATAAAACAGGGTTTTAAACAAGTTTTCCCAATCTATTCGCTAACTTTGAAAATTACAAAACCCACTCCCCGCTATTCAAAAAATTCCAAAAACCTCTAGATATCAACTAATATATTCTAAGTTTCAAACCCAATTGGTTTCACTTGATTTGCTTATCGAAATAATTATCTACAATTTATTATATCCAAACTGGTTGTTTTCTGCAGCACTTTAAAGAAATTGACGGTTCTCTTAATATACACGAGTAATCAATGCAAGGCCAAAAATGTAAGAACTAGACTCGTAACCGGTTCTAATGACGCTGATTTGATAATTTTTGGATTTATACCCAAAGAGAACAATACCCCCGAATTTACTGTTTTGGACTGGTTTCCTGGACAGATTGAACACCTCAGTTTATATGGATTTTGACTCCCAAAAATTTTGAAAAAATTCAGATATACAATTCAGTATGTAATTAATCTACTGTAAAAATTTCAGATTAAAATTCATCCGTTTGATATGGTTTCTTGATTTTTAAAGTTTGTGATTCTGTGCAGAATTTTTTGACTAAGAATTACACCATTCTTTATACATGAATTTAACTCCTTAGATTTCTTAACAGTATACATATATACAAAATATATAAATCTGCAACCTCTCCATCAATGAACTAAATAATAATAGAGTAAGGATAAAGAACAAAAACAAAGAAAAGAAGAAAGATAAAGACCTACCACACCCAAAAATGACTCCTTGTTTGCAATCCCCTTTTTTTTCTTCTTCTTTTCTCTCAAACTCTCTCTCTCCCCCCGTGGCTGCTGTGTTTGCTGCTGCTATAGTGTAGATTAGGAGCCCCTAGGTTGCTATATATTATATTAGGCAACTTAGGGTTATGTATCTAAACAAAAGACTCTAGTTTATTATCTCTATATATTATTTTATTTTCTAACCCATTAATTTAAATAAAATACAAGTATTACTAAATCAAAATATACTAACTAATTGATCCCTTATTATTTATTTATTTATTATAAATCTTGCCTCTAAATTAAAGACTTTCACTTTAAATTTATTTTAGGTTTTAAAATTAATTAAAAGACCTTCCAAATATTTAATTTGCACTTTAGGATTCACCATCAAAATATTTGAGATTGTAATATTATTATTGTTATTATTTAATTATTTACTTAATTTTTATATTTGGGTTCTCACAGTTAGCTTCATTCAAAATCAAAGGGTAGTTAATCAATCAACACTTTTTTTCTTCAGATTTTGGGTCAAGAAATGTACATATAGAAAGTACAAGTGTGGCTGAGATTTGATTTCGTATTGTATTGTAGAGTCTATTTATAGATTGAATCTCAACGATGATTCTAATATATAATTTTGGTAATAATTGATTTTTTCTGTTCTAAGTTTTAACATGTGCAATGCCCAAACTCATTGTGACTTTGATCAATTAATACATTACACTTGAGCCTTAAGTATCCTTTTTATGAGTAGGCGGTAGAAAATGTATTAAATAATGTGGGAGGTGGGAGGGAGGAGGTCTTGTCCATCATAAAAAAAATGTCTACAATAGTTATAATTATTTTTTGTTTTTTGAAATAATGATGAGATATCGTTTTTTTTTTTTTTTAAACAACAATAGACCTTACAATTTTGCATAGCTATACTACTTTCTCTCTATTTTTGTGGAACAAACACATCTAATGCATAATATAAAATTATATTTAAAAAAAAAAAAAATCTTGTATCAATAAAAATGACAATTTTACAATATATAACCTAATATCAACCTAGAGATACTCCACAAGTGCCTCTACAAGCCAGCAACAATCACCAGTACCTCCACGCCACCTCCCTAACCACTACCTCCACCACTCTTTCACCAACTTTTTTTTTTTTTTCCTCTCTTCTGAGGTTCCCGCATCTACCACACTTCCGCAAAAACAATTCAAAAAAAAAAAAGGGGGGGGTGGGGGGGGGGGGGGGGGGGGGGGGTGGGAGGGGGGGGGGGGGGGGGG
>JAXFYN010000967.1:0-69000 GCA_036172215.1 Camellia granthamiana
CTCTTTCATTCATTTCTACTTTGTCCTTGCTCGGTTTACCGAAAAGCGCAACATTTGACAAAATGCGAGCGTTGGAACATCGTAGAAACTTTATTTCAAAAACGTTTTGAAAGAGAGGGTTTTAAGGTCTAAAATCTTTTGATCAAGATTGTTTTGGTCCAAAAGGGGTATGAAGTTGAGCTTTGACTCTCTCCTTGCCGAAGAAACGAACTTTTGCACTGCACAACTTTCAAAACCATCAGTCGCGTCCAAGTCTTAAAGGTGGTCAAAAATGGGGTGTCTACAGTCACATATTTCAAATCGAATTCGGAAAGCAACAGCAACCAACGAGCTAGCCTACCCGTAAGCACCGGTTTTCTCGAAAAGATATTTGATGGGATCCAGTCGTGAAACCAACATTACAGAGTGAGCTAACAGGTAGTGCCGTAGCTTCCTGGTAGCCCATACCAAGGCTAAGCAAGCCTTTTCCAATGGTGTGTAGCGAGTCTCATACTCCAGCATCTTCTTGCTCAGGTAGTAGATGGCTCTCTCCACTTTGTCCTCTGATTCTTGCGCGAGCATGCAGCCCATTGTAGTCCCAGTTACTGAAAGATACAAAATCAACGGTCTCCCTGGCTCTGGCGGTGACAACACGGGCGGGTTCTGTAAGTATTCCTTGATCCGTTCAAAAGCAGCTTGGCATCGGCCGTCCCATTGGAATTTCTTTCCTTTCTTCAGGAGACCAAAAAGTGGTTCACAAGTTAAGGTTAATTTTGAGATAAACCGTCTTATGAATTGCACTTTACCCAAGCACCTCCTTTTCAGTCCTTGGTGGTGGCATTTCTAAGATGGCCTTGATTTTGGAAGGGTCGACTTCGATACCTCTCTGTGTAATCAGAAACCCCAGCATTTTCCCTGCTGTAACACCGAACGTACACTTCTGAGGATTCAGCCGCAACCGAAATTTTCTGATCCTTTGAAGAAACTTTTGCAAGGCGGTGTAGTGGCCCTCTCTTTCTTTGGACTTGACAATCATGTCGTCCACGTACACCCCAACCTCTTTGTGGATCATGTCGTGCAATATTGTGGTCGCGGCCCGTTGATATGTAGCTCCAGCATTCTTTAGCCCAAATGACATCACCCTATAACTGTATGTCCCCCATGGGGTGGTGAAAGCAGTCTTCTCCCGGTCTTCAAGTGCCATCACTATCTGATTGTAGCCCGAGAATCCATCCATGAACGAAAGCAAAGCATGCCCCGCTGTGAAGTCCACTAACTCATCAATATACGGCAAGGGAAAGTCGTCCTTCGAACTAGCTCTGTTCAAATCCCTGAAATCCACACATACTTGGATCCTGCCATCCTCTTTCGGTACCGGAAAAATGTTGGCCAACCAAGTCGGGTATTCGGATACCAGCAGGAAACCCCGCGTCAATTTGCTTGGTGACCTTTTCCTTAATCTTAAGAGCCCAGTCCCGGCAGATCCTTCTGAGTTTTTGTTTGACGGGTCGGGCCTCGGGGTCGAGAGGGATCCGGTGCTGTACAATCTCAGGATCGATTCCAAGCATGTCTTCGTAGGACCACGCAAAAACATCTTTAAAATCTTTTAATAAAGCGACTAAGCGCTCGCGTTCCTCCGAAGACAACGTGGACCCGATCTGGACCAGCCGCGGGTCCTCCTCAGTACCAATATTCACAGTAGTGATTTCATCTATTAAGGGTTTAACAAATCTTTCCTGCTCTTGTTCAATTAAGCGTTGCAAAATCGGAGGAATTTCTTCCTCGTTGTTTTCATCAAAATTTTGAAAGTCTGAGTTAATGCAATAAATCAAGGGCATAGAAAAGTACTCAGAAACTACAGCCACATCATTCTCATTAAGCACATCCAAATCGTCCGATTATTCGGTTACAACAGACTCAAAAGAGAAAGAAAAAGACGACCTGGACTGGACTGTGGTATCCGGGTTATCACCCCTAGGAATACCGGACTCAGACTCAGTCGAGCTGGAACCTGATTCCGACTCAACAGATTCGGAGGAATCAGATTCCGGCTCACTACCTGACTCGGTGCTGCTTGACAAAAATCCCTCTTCATACTGCCAAATAAGAGAGGGTGCAATAGATGCATCCAAAATGTTTGCTGGTAGGCCTGCAGCCGTTTCATTCCTGATCACGCATACCGAGAAGTTATCCCCCAAGCACTTCTGTTCGATCGGAGGATCTAAAAGTAGACATGCTAGTGCTACCCCCATTTCACTTTCGGTGTCCTTAGACTCCACTTTCTTGCTCTGCTTAGCCTCAGCTAATGGGTCCGTCTGCTCTTCGGCAACGTCATCCCCAGATAATTGTAGGTCAAAGAAAATCTCAAAACCTGGCACGCGCTTCCTCTCCGCGTTCAGCCACGGCTCTGGGAAGCCACAAAACGGAAAGTCCTCCCCCCCCCGAACGAAGCGTCCGTTTAGGGTACCCTGAATGGGTCTATGCATCAGCTCAAAAGGCTTCCCGGCCCTCTTTGCTCTGGCTCTCCTAGCCATCTCCTTACTTTTCCTTATCCAATCCTCTTTGGTGGGCAGAAAACCCAAGCCAAAGGTGTGCGGGTTGTGTGGCACCTTGGCCAACGCTGCCAACGCCCTTCCGGCCGCTTTTTCCCAATCCCATCTCGGGGGTATGTTGAAGCTTGTTCATGAGGTATACTGATTGTGCGCTAACATACACCCCCTCATTAACAGCTAAGATGTTTTGCACAACCCCGGGCCTCAGCCAGGGTAAAACCAGATAAGAACACATCCTCCATACCGTGCTCAATTTCCAAAACTGGTGTAGATACTTCTGGCGGTAGATGGATCGATGAATTCCCAAAAACAATGGCTACTCGCTTCCCATGGGGGTATTTCACCATCTGATGCAAGGTGGATGAAACTGCCTTCATCTGGTGCAGCCACGGCCGCCCCAAGAGCATATTGAAAGTTGCAGGAACTTCTAAGACGCGGAAGTCTATTTCATGCTGTCCCGGCCCAACCTTGGTCTGAATTTTCACCGTTCCCATTACTTCTCGGCTCGTGTTATCATACGCCCGAATCACCTGGGCTATCGGCACAAAGTCCGCGGTTTTTAAACCGATTGCATATGCAGTCCTTGCCGGGCACACATTGATGGCGGACCCTGTGTCGACAAGCACCACGAGTATCCATTTGTTTCTACACTCCACAGAGATGTAGAGTGGCTTGTTATGGTTCGCACCCTCAGGTGGCAATTCTTTGTCGGAGAAAGTCAACATCAGGGTAGCCCCTCCCAGAAAAACTAAGCCCACCAGCTGTTCGGGCATGGTGTCTATTGAGAGCTTGGCCTTGTCCATGGCCGATAAGACAACTTGTCGATGCACTCATGATGCCATAAGTAGTCCCCAAATGGAGATGTCTGCCTGTATCTTTTTCAACTGCTTCAGTACAGCTTCTTCTTCGAGTTGCTTCTCTTTCTGTTTCTTAGCCTCCTTATCCTTCCCAGATGCCTCTGGCTGATCTAGATGTGGGGGCTTGAAATACCGCCTGCTTCTAGTCATATGATCGACTTCGCCGATGTACCAGGTATCGTCGGGCTGGTTGTTCCCCTAATCTTCATCCGTGTGGGCAAGACATAGATCATCGTCTTCCCACCACATTCCGTCGATAGCCCAACAGACACCTGTCTGGCTCCGGTACAATTGTACTCGCAGTACTTTTCGTCCACATGCTCGTAGCATTCTCTATCCTCGTGCACACAGCACTTTCAATCCCCTCAGGGGCCTTAGCTTTCCTAGTTCTCTCAGAATCTTCAAACCTTTCCTGTTCCAACTGCGTCAGTACAGCTGGCTGTTCAAACGCTTCCCACATTCACAATGCCCAAGTCCTAAGAGCGAAAATTCTTAGCACAGGCGCTCTCCGGTGATGTGTTCTGATTTCCGGCCCTTCCGGCCATAACTGATGTTCTTGCCCCTGCTGGGTCCTATTCCAACTGAGCTTCGTCGACAATGTCTGGTAGGTCATCAAGTCACCCGGTGACCTCTGCTGACTCCTCAAAATCTGACCAGTTTGACTACCATGCCCTCTGGATCTTGTTCGTTAAAAAATCGGATGGTTAGCAAAGTCCCCTTTCCACAGCTGCAAGTCATCTCTCCTCTGACCAGATTCATCCCCCTGTATCACACAAAGCTCTGCCCCTGCCGGGCAATTCCACATTTGGCCCAACCTGGCCCACTGTTAGAATGTAGTCGCTCGGACTGCATACTTCCTCAGCAAAATTCCCAGATTCCTCAGATTCTGATTCAACAATCCCATTCTCCCCTGAAATCTCCTCTGTTCTGTCTTCGACAGTCACCACCAATGGTTCGGGTTAGGTTCTGGAGATGTCCAACATACACAATCAGTGCAGTCGGGAAGGAGCACCTCCAGCTTGGGTAGGTGGGATGGGGTGATGCATATGCTAGGATCGTAAGACACGACCCCAGTTTGGATAAAGTTAATTCTTTTGGGAGGTAGAGCTTGGTTGTGCGGTGGGAGAGGGTTTGTTGTGACATTGGGTTTTTCTGGAGGCACAATCACTTGCTTGTCAATGAGATCCTGAATCTCGTGACGCAATCTAAAACATTGGTCAGTGTCGTGACCATGTTGCTCGTGATATGCACAGTATTTTGCTGGGTTATGAGAGGAAGGGAGTGGATTTGGCAATGGCCTTGGCTCCAAGGGCTTTAAGTGCCCTTTCCTGGTTAATACCCCCAGAGCCTTGGACAGGGGTATATATAAAGGCATGAAGGTTCTTTGGCCTTGAGGTTGGAATCTGGTGGTTTGTGTGTTGCTTCCGGATGCGTCGGAGAAAGGTGTAGCTGCCATGGGTCTTGGAGGGGGAATGGTGGTGACCATGCTTACTTCTGAAGCTCTAGCATTTGCGGCATTGCTGGTGCCTGTATTGTTGTTGCGGTTGAAAGTTCTTCTGGGTTGCTCCCTGTCTTGGTCAATCAGACCTTGTTTCATAGCATCCTTAATTTGTACTCCCATCTCGTGCAAATTTGAAAAGGTAGGGAAGGGGAGCACTATCATTTTCTGCATCAATTTGGGTTAGAGATTGCGCACAATCATCCGAATTTGATCTTTATCGGAGGGCCTCAGGGTCATCATTGAGGCCTTGGCCCCTCCACCGGGCTACAAAATCCGAAAAGCTCTCCTTAGGCTCCTGCCTTGTTGTCTCAAGATCATGGGTCGTAATCTTAATTTGAGTGTTATAGGAGTACTGCGCAATGAAAGCCTCGGCCATCTCATCCCAGTTCCGCTTAACCTCATTTTCTAATTTTGCGTACCAGATAGCGGCCACACCCGATAGGGTCCGGCCGAATAATGAAAGCTTCTACGGTCTGGTGAGTTCCATCGGCCGTAGTATATATGAGAATAACCGAAGATGCACCAATGGGATCCCCAGATCCGTCGAAGCGATCAATTTGCGGCATTTTGAACCTATCTGGCAGTATCACAGCCACATCGGTATACTCGTCCTCGATGTCTGGGATGGATTTTACCCCTTGGGATTTCTTGAACAACTTCTCAAGCTTGCTCAACTTTAGTGCTGTATGGTCCACCTCGAACTCAAAGGGGGAGTCCGGTTGATTGACAGGCGTAGGTGCCTTGGATAGCCTGAGGTAGAATCGGGGGCGGAGCCGGCCCCGTCGGGATGTCCGTATCTCCCTGGACATTTGGGTGCCTCCCCGGGCGCTGGAACTCCTGGTGGGGGAGGAGCTGGATGTGAAGCAGATGCCCCAGATTGTTGTTGCAACCTGGCAATTAACTCTGCCTGCTGGGCCATGATCTCAGCCTGTTGTTTGGCAAACTCATCTCCGACGGAACAGCATCCTGTTGCCATGGCTCTCATGGTCTCCTGCATTTGACGCATCATTTCCTCAACTCCTGGCGTTCCTGCCATACTACCCTGATCTGTCTGAACTACTGGTAGGTCTATCTCTATGGCAACAATTGGGATCTCACCCCGACTGTCCACTGCTGGGGTAAACCACTGCTTTGGCAACCTCTGCTCGGATACACTGCGTCTTCTCAACTTCCGCTTGATAACCGGGGGTAGGGAATGATACACTGGTTGTCCGTCGACCAGATCCTTAGATCGATTGAGTCGGCGGCCTCTTGTCCAGAGTGCTTGGGGGAATATCTGCTTGGTCTGAAGCAATTGTGCTAAAACTACCTAGCAAAAAGATAAATAAAGCAATAATAAGGAAATAAACAACAAGGCAAAACAGACAGCATAACGGCTTAAATAAACACACAACACACAGTTGGGCATCACAACAAACGGTTGATAAGCTGAATACACACTGTTCCTCAACACTGATCACTGTTTCCAAATCATTGCCCCCCAAGTCTGAATCTGATACCCGCAGATAATTGATTCCCAAAATATTGCACTGGTGCCCGCAGGCCTGATACCCAAACTTGTAAACTGATACATGCATTCCTGTAGAGACGCACTCTAAAAGCACATAGCAAACAAGTAAGAGCCAAAACACCCCCTATGTTGGGGTAAGGTTTCTCTGTCCTATTTTGTCAGGAGCTAGGGTTTCACTACGCACGTAGCGGTTTCAAACAACCTATAATCAGGTAAGTAACCTGCCCTAGCTTGGAATGGTCACTATGGATTCCGAATATGCACTAGGTCGAATGGTCAAAAAGGGTGCCCTGGTAAAAACTGGGATTTGTGTTCCCGTCATGGCAGAGCCCACCACTGGTCAGCCTTATGGCACGCTTCTCGAAGCGAGCCTCCGGCAAACCTTTCAGGAATAGGCATACGGCAAACACGGTGTCCTAGGCGCACCAATGCAAATGCAATGCAAAGAAACACACAAGTGTAGTCAAAACCAGATATCATGAGTTCGAGTCAAGTTCTCTAAAGATCCCCAGCAGAGTCGCCAGAAACTGTAGACGTCCCCGAACGTCCCGGGAGGGAATCCTCCGTTTTGTTCATTTGGGCTCACCACAGCTCAGGACTCAAAGTCACGGTCCTGTACCTAATCTCACAGAGTGCAATGCAAGACCGAGGAATCATCAAAGAGTCCAAATCCGGCAAATTGTTTTTGAAAATAGATTTTTTTTGAAAGAAGTGCCAAACATGGACTGCTTTGCTAGATACAGAGTCACCACCTAAATGTTTTATTTTGGAAAATTTAGGAAACCCTGACTCGTTGCCTAAGACCACGTGTCCGTCATCACCAAAGTTGCCTCGGCTCGGGAACTTGGGTACGATTGGGGAAGGTCACTTCGTGAGCACCCCCGCTCGCCCGATCAAGATCAGCCTCTACTAACCATGATATCGAGTTTTTGAAAATATCATGCGTTCTTATTCCGGTTATTAGCCTAGAATTACTATGCGATGCGCACGGTATACAAATATAGACCAGATCGCCCTGAATTGGAACAAAACATCTCATGTTTGTTTTTGAAAGCGGTTTGATGGTGCTACTCGCAAGTATGCTAAGACGTGGATTTGCCACCCTCAGGTGGGCTTAGAAAACAAGATGATTTGCCACTCTTAAGTGGGCTTAAAACTCACAGTCAATGCATTATTCCAATCAGATAATCCAACCTTCACCCACAGGCATTCAGGCAGGTATATCATATAAGCACTTAGCCTCATGGTAAACATGCTATCATGGCAGTCACTCACACACATGCACGGATGCTAAAGCATAAATACTTACCGAGTACTCCAAGCCAAACAGAAACTAGTTAGTAATCAATGCATGATCCTAGTTCATGTTAAGATGGCTAATGCAACACATGCATGAATGCAACTACAATAGGCTCGGCTATTCTAAAGATGGCATGTGAAATGCTACAACTAACAAGTATTCAACTTGGAATTGAGATACAATGCAGTTAGTATGATGCGCCGAGTTCGGTGCATGCAAGATAGATGAATGGATGCAAACATGCGAGCATAAGTATGCAATTGAAACATGCCCGAATCTAACCATCATAAGCTGGTAAATAAAAGGGAGAAAGACATGGGATTGGAAGACATACATCACACACATGCACACTTATTACAATTGTGCCCTCGCTCGGAGGGTCCGAATAAATAATACAAGTCGCCTAATTAACTAACTCACGAGCTAATTAATTATTACAAAACCGAATTAATAACTAGCTACAACTAATTATTACACAACTACTAACTAACAAGTAAGCAGTAAATGAATGCTATTCCAGCTCTGTTTGGAGAAGAGGAAGGTATGCATGCTCGCTTCGGTTCTTCGCCTCGAAACACCTTCCGGTTGCTCTTTAGAGGCTCTGTTTGCAGGGTGTCTTCCAGTGTTTGTTGTCGGAACTTACCAAAACACTGCTGGGGGGATTCACCAGTGGCCTGCCGACCATGAAAGGAGAGATGCCGGCTAACAACAGGGCACTGCCGCCAAGGGTGTGACACTGCCGGCCATCAGTGGTGCACTGCCGCCACTGGTGTGCTGTGACACCAAGCTGCAACAAAGCACAAAATAGAGAGAAGGGCAGGGTCTCCCGAGGGCATGTATGCACTATGCCACCCCATATCGCCTCAAAACATCAAGGGAGAGGGCCTAGTCGGATCCACAAGCATCAATCACGCATCCCGATGCATGATGGCCAAAGATCCAACTTGTGCAAATCAATATGAAAATGAATGCACAAATAAAGCAAGTAAAGCCTAGAACTCTATCATGAATCATCAAGAGCTTCGGCGACCGAGAATTGAGACACGTTCCATCACTCGGAGTATGAAATGCCCCTCGTTCCTCGTGCTCGGATTAACACTTAATCTAAACAATGCAACACGTAAGGATGGCAAACATGCAATATGAATAACCTAACAAGGCTAATGACATGCAACAAGCCGCATAGGCATGATGTGAGGTGACAACCTTGGACAACATGACAAAATGCAACATGAACATGCAACAACATGTAATGGGGCTAGCATGCGACAACATGCAAAGATGGAGCAAGCATACAACAATATGCAAGACAGGCATGCGACAACATGCAAAGGGATGGACTTAAACTAATGTGGGCAGCTCTCAACTAAGCCCAAATCAGTGGCCAAAAGTGATGAATTGATGGCACGAAAAGTATGAAATGGCAAGGCAAACATGTATGCCAAGTGGCTCAAGTATTAAGGCACAAAGAGGACAACTCTTAAGCACACTTAAGGAGCAACAAACACGGATGTATGACAATGAGGTAAGCTCTGAAATCTTATGTGAAGTGATGCCAAATCAAATCAACAATGCAAGCATAGCGTATTATGATGCTCAAAGCTCAAAGTGAGCAAAGGGACTTAAGCCATGGCCATACAAGGCAAACCCCAAAGGGCCGAGGGGACCTAAAACAGTCCTAGGGTAGGTCCAAACAAGACCAAAACTAAGCTCAAACCTAGCCAACATAGGCTAGAACACAAAGCCAAAAACATGGAGCACGCAAGGCTTTAAAGAGGCAATGCACTACACCTATTGAAACCAATCGTGACAAGTACTTGGACAACATAAAACAGAGTTACATCATGGTATAATAAGACCCAAAATGCACTGAAATGATGAGCCAAAGGCTTAGGCTTAATGGCATGTACAAAAGTCAATTCTTGAGGCATAAAGCACAAGCTCTATAAAGCATTCAAGGAATGTCAAATGCAAGTGTATGACAACATTTCATGGACTGAAATAGCATATGGAATGAGGGCAAAGCATGCAAACATCACATGTATGGCATGGTAGGAGCCTCAAAACCCAAGACTAGCCTAAGCATTTACACTATAGCTATACAAAGCACGAGTGATATGGCCATGGCAGGCCAAAAAAGTCCTAGGAAAGCCCAAAATAAACATAAAATTATGTTAGAGCAAAGCCAAAATATACTAGTATGGTGAGTCAAAACATCATGCACAAAGGGCTAGTAAACAAGATTTGTTCTACACCTATATGGAGCATGCAAAGGATGATCAAACAAACTATGGATAGGGTCATGACATGCCAAATGATGACCAAATACATGCTGAAATGTAAACCAAACAGCTAATCATGACATGGCAAAGCATGGACCATATGAAGCTAGTTTAGGGGATTTACACTACAAGTGTATCATGCAAGCATGGAGTGACAAAACCAACCTAAAACAGATTCATGGCATGGTAAAACATCACCAAAAACCCACTGAAATGGACTCAACACAAGCTAAGCACACATGCTACTTTGATGAGCTGTGAATGGAGTTACACAATACATACTAGATGCATGCAAAATATGACCAAACCAGCCATGGACAGGGCCCAAGGCAGGTCCTAAAAGTCACAAAAATAGGCCTGAAGCAAGCCTCAAAAAATGCATGGAGGGATGGTCCTTTGGAAGGCCAAAAATACAAGCAAAGAGGAACCAAAAGAGAGGGGGCCACCCCCTCTGATTAAGAACCTCAAAACTACACCTTTACCACTAAAAATCCACTAAATTTCAGTGGTAAGAAGGCCAAACCAAGGCTAGCTCGGAGGCCTCAAGGAATGGCTTAAAACAAAGCCAAAGAAAGCATGCAAGGGGGTTACACACCCCTAGCAGCAAAAAGACCTTAAACAAACTTCAAAAGCAGTTAAATACAAGATTTTTTTCAGTTATAAGCAAAGCCCAAATCAATATGCAAGGAGGGCTAAAGTGAGGTACAAGAAGGTGCAAAAATGGGGAAAATACTCACCCTTGAAGACCCTCTTCGAAAACTAGCAACTTCAGGGGGTGGAAACCAGTTTTCAGACCTCAAGAAGACCTCCCAAGAAGCTTGGTCCAATGGTGGTGGTGTATCTCTATGTGTTGTAGTGTAAAAGTGCAAGGAAATCCAACTTCTAAGCACAAAATACAAACAATATAGAGAGAAAGAGAGCTTTTTCTCTTCAAAATAGCTGAACCCCTTTTAAGGAGAGAGGCTCTCTCCTTATATAGAGGAATGCAAAGCTAAAGCTTCTTCAAGAAGCTTTACAAAGGTTCCATCCCTCCATACACGTGTATGGAGGGGAGCAAACAAAAAACCAGCTGGCTCAAAAGATCTGGAGGAAAACCAGCTGAGACATGGGAGGTGCCGACCATTATCAATGGCCCGACAGTGGCTCACTGATGCGCGGCAGGGCATCACCAATGGCTGGCAGGCACAAAGACATGGCTGGTAGTGCACCAAAAGGTCCACTATGAAATGACCTAGCCAAGGTCCAAAAAAAAAAAAAAAAAAGGGACAGAAAGGATACAAGGTCCGGGAAGCTCGAACTGGTGACGTTCCGCTGCGACAGTCGAGTACTCAGCGAGCAATCGAACTAGTTGTTGGGTGTACCTACAAGCACAACCAAGTCTTGAGGACGGTCAAAAATGAGGTGTCTACAGTATGAGAGAGGAAGGTCATTAATTGAGCACCCCCGCTCACCCGATCAAAGACCGGCCTCTACTAAATCATGATATGAGTTTTATTAACGTTATATGTTCATATTCTGGTTATTTGATAAATCCTAAAATTTACTATATATGTGAAGCATATAAGGATAGACTATGTCATTCATTTTGGAACAATTTGATTTCATGTGTTTTGAAAGAGTTTTAAAAATGTACAACCCAAAAAAATTGAGTTTACAAATATGAAAATCAACATTATTCCAAATTAAGCGACACAACCTCCATCTTCGTACAGTTATATCAAGTAAGCAAATAGTCTTATGGTAGGATGCTTAAACATAGTAAAAAAAATACACACAAGCAGGATGTTAAAACATAAAAACTTACATATTTACCGGCATCTCGCGAACAACTTCAAAACAAAGTTAGCGAAATATGTATGATCTTATATACAAAATCCTAATGCAATTCATGAAATGCAACTAAAAATTTGACTTCTAAGATATGACATGTGAATCATCTCAAGAACAAAAGGTAGCTCACATAATCACATAAGAATTGATTAAATCCACAAATGCAAACTTAGCCGAATCATGATAGATGAAACATGGATGTAAAGCATGGATAGAATGAAAAACAAAATATGATACATATTCAGAAAGGAAAGCAAGTAAAAGAATGGGATAGAGAGAAGTGGGGCGAGGAATAATTACAACACTTTAAATAGATAATTACAAACCCAATGAGAGATGAAGGAGGAAAATAATACAAAAAAAAAAAACAAAAAAAAAAAAAACACCTCACAAAACACTCAAATGAAAAAAAAAAGAGAAAGCATCATGCGCCTTGGAGACCACCAGAAATTGGTATGCTTAACACCAGAAGACTATTCCGTTTCATCCAAAAGAAGCTAACCTGCCGGCCAAATAGGCCTAGCAAAATCTGTCTTGTTTCAACATCGAGAAAAGAACAAATAAGGAATATGTAGGTGGCCCAACTAATCACTTTTGGTTAGATTACAATAAAACTAATATGCAACTTAAAATAAGAAAATGACTATTCAAGAAAATAAAGGAATTGAAAACTAATCAGTTTATAATGAAAGAATACGAAACGAAAGCAAGAAAATGAATATGAGATCAAAAATGCAAGAAAATGAAAGAATTGAAAACTAACCGCTTCCGGTTAGATTACAACAAAACAATATGAAACAAAAGCAAGAAAATGAATTAGAGATAGAAAATGCAAGAAAATGAAAGAATTGAAAATTTACCTTCCAAAGAAAGAGTGAACTTCTTGATTTTCAAGCTTCCTCTTGATCACCCTCAAGGTTGTGAATTATGATCTTAATCCTCAATTCAAGAACTTAGAATTTGAGCTTAGAATGATGGTTTTGAACAAGTGTATGATCATATATTGATTCTGGTTTAAGACTTGACCCATGTGATATTTTGGATTTGGGTTTCTTGGTTTTGTATGGTTGTTCTTATCTTATTCCTCTTTTGGTTGTGTTTAGAACATGTTGATACATTGTTTTTCAAAAAACTTGTTGCCTAGAATTTTGCTCTTATGATCGAGCGGTCTTTGTGAACTCTCAGTACTTTTGTAGGCCTGCAAAACTATTGGGAGAGTGTATTCTACGCTCGAGCGGTGTCTCCTACGTTCGAGCGGTCATACGCTCGAGTGGCCATTATTGCTCTTGAGCGATGGTCTTCGGTCTATAAAACTACTGGAAGTGTGTATTCTACCATCGAGCGTCACTTCCTGGGCTCGAGTGGCGATGCCTTTTTTCTTTGTGCTTGGACGATTGAGCGTCACTTCTTGCGCTTGAGCGGATTGTGCGTATATCAGTTCGTAAAAGTCACTTTTTACATCACTTTTTCATCTCACTCTCTCTAAAACATTTCAAAACCCTAAATCTAGTGCTCCTCTCTCTAGAACTTGCTCTCTCTCTACAAATACACTAAGATCTACTCATTTCTCCACCATACTCCCTTTGTTAAAAAGATAGAGCTTACTTAAAGCTTCGTTTTTATCCGAATAGAGTTGGGTTTTGGCTTCATCCGAGTTGCATCAGTGCTTACCTCACCTTCTAGCTTTGAGGTAGGAACTTTCTACAATCTTTTATGATTTTAACGTAGCTATTTGTTTTTCATAAATAATGTTGTGGTTTTGGAGGATTTTGAACAAACCTAGGTTTTGGTTTAAAATCAAAAGAGGGGTTTTCAAATGGGTGTATTGAAAATGGTTGTGGGATTGGAAATGAGGTTGAGTTGTAATCAAACCATTGATTTTGATACTTGGAATGGGTTTTGAAAGAAAAAGGGGTTTTAACCTAAATGACTCAAATATTTATTTTGTATAAATAAATGGAATTGATGTTGAAAATATGAAATTGGATGGGTATTGATATAGATGGTGGAGTTTGATATGTAGTATCACTCACCTTGAAATTTGGAAAATTTATCTATATTGGAGATTTTATATCTGTTTTGGGCTCTCGGTGGAGAATAGCTATGATTGTTATAGAAATTACATGAGGATTAGGTGAATTGAAACTAATTTCTCATCCATGTGCATTGAATATTGTTGCTCATTTAATACGTTGCAAATGTATGTGATTTTGAGAAAAATGGTGAAAGTTGGAAAAAGGTGTGTATCACCAAACTAAGTTGGCATGTGTGTCCAGGTTGAAAGTCCCAAAAAATGCGCGTATACATGGGTGCTAATTCTCGCGGATGGAACATCTGTAAAATGGCACTTGTATAGGCTACGTTTACATGGGTGCCATTTGATAGTTTCCTACGGACGAAATATCCATGAAAGGTTGTACTGGTTAAGAATTCCCCATTGTTTTCTACTGTAAAGAACATGAATTTGGATTTGTGATATAAACTGAGCGTGGCCTAGTTTAGGAAAGAAAGGTAAAATGTTTAACGTGAGTATTGCATATGCATTTCACCCTTATATCTTTGTTAAGATTCATATTTTGTATTGGATTATTTCTACTAGGCCTTGGTTCACTCTCTATGGGAAAACTATTTTCAGGTGCTGGTGACATGCCTCCATTAAGGATTTAGCTTGGGAGGATTGTGGAGCTGAAGGCTCAGTGTTGTTTTTTTTTTTTTTAATATTTTATTTATTATTTTGTACAAACCTAGGGCTTTATATGTATTGAGATTAAGACTCACTTTTGATGTACTCAAGCATTGAATTGGACAAGTGTAATCCTTTAAGGCATACGATTATCTGTTTAGCTTCCATTTCTGTTCTCAATCTTGTAATACATGTAGTAGATTCAGGATGTACTATGTATGAATGTATATCGCATATGTCACCTTTTGTATATCAAACTCTGATTATTAGCGACTGTTATGAGATAGACACATTGTAATTATTTTGGCGCGTTACAGATCACTATTTACTTGGCAAGAATATTCTCTCTGATCAAGGCTGTATAGAGGTTAGGTAACTTTCATTATTTTGGAAAGACAACTCTATTGTTTTCAAGGCTTTCTTTTCTCTCAAATTTTAACTCAAATTTAGCATTCTCTCTACATTTCTCTTCTAATTCCTTTCCTCAGACTCAAGACTAGTGCTCTCATTATATAGGCAATGGTGGAAGACAAAATGGAGGACAAAGTGGAGCATTTAGGGAATATAATGGAGCTAATGGGGGCACTAATAGAGCTAATGGGAGACAATATATAATGGAGGTGGATGAGAAGTGGTGATGGTGGTGTGTGATTAGGAAAGTGGATGGTGAGTGGGGATGGTGGGGTGTGATTATGAAAGTGGATAGTGAGTGGAGATTGATGTGTACGAAATTTGGTAGTGGAGATTGAACAACCAATATTCTTTTGATAGTGGAGATTAGTGAATTTTGGATGAAAAATAATTTGGCCAAAAATGTGTAAAGGTTGGGATTAAAACTCAAATTCCATCTCTCTTACTGAGAATTCTGTGAGAAAACACATTCTGATTGTCATCATCGGGTAATCAAAAGAAAACGCCCAAGTCTTAGGGCCAATCAAAATAGGGTGTCTACACAGAGTAGCAGAACGAGAAACAAGCATAGGGACAACTGGAGTTGCAGGTCTAGAAGAAGAGGGAGGAACAAAAGAAGAAGAGCTAGAGAAAGGAGGAATAGATGAAGAAAGAGGACAAGTAGAAGCCCAGAAAAGGAATTTAATTGAGTAATTGATGGAACTGGTGAAGAAGAAGCACAAGAAGAAAATGGAAAGCAATTTTTACCAAACACAACATGCCTAGAAAGATAGACATGACCAGTAGAAGGATCAAGACATCAGTAGCCTTTCACTGATGGATGATAACCAATGAAAACACATGGAATAGACTAAGGTTAAAGCTTGTGCTTGGTGTAGGGCCTTAACCAACGGTAACATCTGCAGCCAAAAGTTCTAAGAAAAGAATAATCTGGAGGTGTGTAGAAAAGTACTTCAAAAGGAGTAAAAGAGTGAAGTTTAGCAGTAGGTAATCTATTAATAAGCACTACAGCTATAGCTAGTGCCTCAAACCAAAGATGTAAAGGCAAAGAAGCATGATGCATTAAAGCAATAGTTGTTTCAATTAGATGCCTGTGCTTTCTCTCAGCTACTCCATTTTGAGGAGTGTGAGGGCAAGTGAGGTGATGTAATATGCCTTTACTCTTAAGAAAATTCTGAAATTTAGTATATAAGTATTCACCACCATTGTCACTTCTAAGTATTTGAAGAGATGCAAAAAATTGAGTTTCAACTGAAGCTTTGAATTAAAGAAATTTAGAAAACACCTCACTCTTGTAATAAAAAGTAAACAACCAAGTAAATTTGCTGAAATCATCAATGAAAACAACATAATACTTGTAGCTTGATACAGAAGTAAAAAAGGGGGCCCAAAATATCTGAAAATATTAAGGCTAAAGGTTTATTAATTGTCGAATTGGACAAACTAAAAGGAAGCCTATGTGTCTTGGAGACACAACAATGAGGGCATAAACCAGATGAAGTGTGTGAAGGCAAATGAAAAGTGTTAATAATGTGGTGAAGCTTTGTGGATGAAGGATGCCCAAGTCTGAGATGCCAATTTGGAGGTGAAACAGTTGCAGTAGTAGAAGAACAAGCAGTGGTAGAAGTAGTGCTTTTGAAACAAGCCTGTGGAGAAGATGAAGTGAACATAGAAACTGATTGAGGAGCATGATAAAGACCCTGAGAATGAAGGCCTTTATACAGAATGCTCTTGGTGCATTGTCCTAAACAACAAATTTATTAGCATCAAAGGTGATAGAGCAATTGTTATCAGAAGCTAGCCTATGAACAGATATCAAATTAGAAGAAATATGAGGAACATAAAGAACTTTTTGAAGTTTCAGTGGAAAAGAGGGGGTAAGAAGTAACCCATTACCAATATAATGTATAAGAAGAGAAGAACCATCGCTAATTGTGACTCGATCAATGCCTTGATAAGGCTGATAGTTAGAGAGATGAGTCAAGTCATTTATAATATGACTGGTTGCTGTAGAATCAACATACCAGTTAGCAGGAACAGATAAGGTCTGAGACTGAGAAGTAGAAGCCATATATGCTTTAGGTGTGCCTGATTTGGAGGAAGTTTGAAAACTATGATCCATGCGATACCAACACTCCAAGGCTATATGATTGGGCTTACCATAGATCTGGCAAACAACACTAGAATCAATACCATACTGAGAATTGTATGTATTTGGTTGAGAATTCTGAAAAGTTTGAGACTGATGTTGATTGGTGTGAAAATTTTTCCTTCCTTCTCGACATGAGTCAGAACCTCTAAAAAATTTACCTCATCCTTTGTTAGAGAAGTTACCTCTGTAACCTCAATTAGAGCCATTAGAACTACCTCAATTAGAAAAGGATTTAGTACTTGCAGCATAGGCAAAGGGAATTTCATATGCATGAGAATGTTTGTTTGCAGCTTCAATACGAATCTCCTCAAAGCAAAGCAAAGAACTTTGGGTTTCAAGTGAAATGGACTCAGATCTGGCTCGGACTGTAGTCTTAAAAGGATTATACTCATCTGTCAATCCATTTAAGATTAACAAAATGATATCCTTACCATTAACAGGTGCACATGCTAGAACTAGCTTATCAACTACGGCTTTAAACTCATTCAGAAATACATCCATGCTTAATCCTTTCTTAGTTAGGCGATTTATCATATTCTTAAGTTGATGAATGTGAGATCTAGAAAGTGAAGTGAAACGAGATTGAAGAACAGTCCATACCTCATAGCTTGTCTTACAATGAAAAACAAAGGTAAAGATTGCTGGAGACAGAGTAGCTATAATATAACTAAGAAGATGAGCATCAATGCTCATCCATTGAGCATACTCAGGATTAGAAGCTTCTTTGTTGCTTACATTGATAAGAGTAAATGATAGACAATCCTTCAATCCATCTACAAAGCCAATCAATTTGGTTGCACACAATATATTTTGCAACTGATTTTTCTATACTATGTAGTTTGTTGAATCTAATTTCACTGTAACAAACGGGCTAAGATTTGAGATAAATAGTGCAAGATTGGAAGGAATTGATTGAGACATAGAGGAAGATGAATTTGCCATAAAAGGAGCTTCAAAGAGCTTCGAAGAACAGTCTTGGAAGATCAATACTCGTTGGAGCTATATGGCTCTTATACCATAAAGAAGATTTTACTTTATTCAATCTCAATAAGAAAGATCTACAATGATCATATATAGTATTTATAGTCAGATACACTTACTTAACTATAGTTACATCAACTAGAGTTCTAACAACTTTACAACTGCTTTAGTTAAACTAACTATTCTAAGTGACTTGACTAATCTAACTGACTTGATTGTTGTAACTATAACTCTTAGCAGATGAGATCACAGACGAAGCATTAGAGTGTTCTTGCTATTCTTGCTGCCGCAATTGAGGCTGCTTATCACAAACAACACTGTGCTGTGATAGCACCGACCCCTCGTCCCTTCCATGGATACAATCCGTAGGACGTGGGGTTGGTAAAGACTCACATGAATAGATTTACCTCAAGAGAAAAACAGTGAAACCATCAGACTGAGCTTCTCTTGTTCATATTGATTCCTTGTAGAGTAATAAATTTAGGCTCTATTTGAATGGTTAGAATTTTGAAGGAGAATGAAAATTTGATTGCTAATATTGAGATTATTAGTAATAAAAATCTTGTGTCATTTTTGTTTAAATTTTTGGTTTCATTTATCGACATAAAATAATAGAATTTTAAATATTATAGGCCAAACTATTTTTTTACTCTTAAGATTGGGTTTGGAGAAAAAATGTAACTTATATTTCATTCTCATTTTTCTCATATTTTTTGTTTCTCTTTTCAAAACTATCTAAACATAGTGTAAATGACTTGCAGTCCTCCAAGAAGCAATCGGATTCTTACTTAGTTTATGAATATAACCAGGGGGCGCTAACCTAGTTGATTAGCCCTTTGGCCACCAAGCCTTTCCTAAGGGAGAGGTCTTGGGTTCAACTCTTAGGAGTGGAATGGAAAGGTAAGATTTTCTTACAGGATATTTGGGTGTGAGTTTTAACTCACCCGATATGCTAATCTAATAACTAACCACGATAAATTTAAAAAAAAAAAAAAAAAAAACTTAGTTTAGAAATATGATTTATGTTGGAATAGATAATTAGAAATCACTTTCTCATTTCAATTTATTTTAAATATTAAAATCGTAAAAATTAAAATTACATTCTCATTCCCCTCAAAATTACCATCATTGAAAACAAAACAATACTACAAAATCATTAATAGATCACACTTTTTATGTGTGATATATGTTATTTAATCACACGTTGTAAGGTTTGTTAAAGTGTCATATTTGGGAGTGCGATTAAAAAAGGTTATTTTTAATCACACGTTTTGAGTGTCATTAAAAAATGATTCCATCACACGTTTTGCATGGGATAATAAATATTTAGATCACATCTTTTATGTGTGATTAATAACTAATAAAACCTATGCTAATAAACATTTAGATCACAGATTTTTAGGTGTGATTAATAGCTAATAAAACCTATGATTAATAATGAGATAAGATCACATGTTATATGACATGTGATAAAAAAAGGGTTCGACATTTTTGAAGAATAATCAATATTATTTTTGTACGCGCATTTGAAGAATGTAATACACACTATATACTATCTTTTGAATCACAACCACATTGAAAGGAATAACGTCATATATTTCACAAATGAAAGTTGAATGTTGAAAAGTATATACAAAGGAATTAATAAAAAGTTTTTAACTGTAATTACATATATATTAAAAAATGAAAAAACTTGAAGTACAAAGTTCTTGAATTTTTTAAACATATTTTGCATCTCTCTAAACAATTTTTGACCTGAAAAACGAAAACACAAATTAATTCAAAGACTGCTAGAAGCATATGAATAAACTTACTATTTATAGGACAATTAAGTAAAAATTGATATCTAACACATTGCATGTATTAAGTATCTCATTTATCATACCCAATACATTGTTCTTGTTGACACAGAAAAACTAGCGACTTTAACACCACCAAAACAAACAAATCAAGAAGTAAGCTAGGATAATTGAATTAGAAAGAAATATATCACCTCCATGACTTCATAGACAGACTAGCATTCATATGTGGAGACACATCCAAATTCTCAATTTCCAATCTTTAGTTATATATTTATTATCAGCTCAACTTCAACCTTATCCAAAAACTTGCAAGCCCTGTTTACTTGAACTAGTGCCCCGGGATGAGACTCGAAAATAATTAGGAGAACACCCAAGGGAGATGATGTCTTCTCTAAGAGGAATCCGCCAAAACATATCAATTCATGAGATCAATGATGATGATGATCAAAGGCCATGAATATAAAATCAAAAAGTAATAACCTTTTACAGTAATAGAAAACAAAAACAAAAAAAAAGAAAAAAAGAAGGAATATGGTCAGTTGTGTTGATAAAAATTGTAGACGTGCATTCACATTCTTTTCAAAGAAGCTAACTTAGTTTCTTCATTTCTAGCTCAAGGTGCAAAAGTCAAAATTTGATTGTGCAGCAAAAGATACCTTGAGTAGATAAAATGAAATATTACTAGTTAAATCCTTTTAAACATATTAATGATTTGTCTGCACCTTTCCCTTATCAAAATACCCAAAGTCTGAATAAATTAAATCCTCAAAATATAGTCCATTTCAGTACCATAGTTTTCTTCAAAACACAACCAACTGGCTCTTCCATGTTTGCAAGCACACGAATTGAGTTTGCTAGACTTGAAATCTACATATCATATGTCACGGCCCAAACCTGCCCCTAAAAGTTTGGACATGACCAGCCTGACCTTAGGCCTCAACTTTGTTATCTTAAGTTTTACTCAATATTGGGGTCTGAACGGAAGCAAAATGATAGCAGAATAAAACATTCATTGAGCTGTGTCTAAATGCCAGGATCTTAATGCGTTACCATACATAACTACATAACATTCCATACACCATTCACATTCACTAAATTTGTAAAGGGTAACAACCTAAAAGTTAAGTATTGACGACATATAATGTCTATTTCCTCAAATACTGACAAAACATGACATCATATGGATTTCCCAAAAGTAAAACAAACGACTCACTTCAGGTGACTCAGCAAAACGGGTCCAGCAAAAGGCTCCTGGGCTGACCTAAAGTTGTCCTGCGGGCTGATTACCTACAAAACATCCATAAAAATGGAGTGAGTAAGGCTCAGTGAATGATAGCAATACAACAGATTAAGAGTACGAGCATATTCATAACTCACAAATTGCTCTTATTCTTGTTTCCTTTTCTGAATGACCTTGGGCCCGCATAAGACAAAACGGCCTTAGGCCCAACGTAATACAGAATGGCCTTAAGCCTATTATGATAGCAAAACGGCCTTAGGCCGAACAAAATACAAAACGGCCTTAGGCCTATTATATAGCAAAACGGCCTTGGGCCCAATGAAATACAAAACGGCCTTAGGCCCATTATAATAGCACAACAGAACGACCTCAGGTCTATATCTCATATGCTAATGTTCAATTATTCCAATTGCTCCATCAAATATAACTCATATAACATAAGTTATTTGCTAAAAGAGTGAATTAAGTATTGCATAACATATATGAATACAAGAAATATGTCATTATACTACTATCACTCACTGTGATGCGGATGAACGATGGTCCCCTCCTGTATGTGCCCTACACATAGCACACAATTCGTAAGTACATCACTTTTCCTTAGTTTCCTCTTATTTCTTAAATGTTCGGTTCGCTAAGTTCCATGTAATTAAATGCATTATAAAAACATCAAATGAACATATCAACACATTCTAAGGGTTAAACAGAGCGAAAGAAATGAACATAATTCTCCAGCTTTAGCCGTACGTGCGGAAGTCCCCACTGTACGTGCGGCCCGCACGTGTTTTTATTGTAGTGTAGGTCAGTCCTTCACCCTGTTTTCAACTCATGCGGCTGTGAGCCCCGTACGTGCGGTTGTGCCTCCCGCACGTGCGGTCATGAGCCCCTCACGTGTGGTTGTATACCCTGTTTTGGGTAGTCTGAAACTTAGACAAAAATTCAACTGACCAAACACATTGCAAGGTGCAAAATAGGGAAAAATTAGCTTAATATCATGATATATCATCACAATAAGCATGAATCACAAGCATAATTAGTTCATAACCCTTTTTAAATTCATATATACATCCCAAATCTTTTATGTTTTCATCCATACTTGGTTTATCAAAATATATATCTATAAACATCAAGATGCATATGTGAGCTCAAAACATGTAAAACTAAAGAATAAGGCGTAATCCTTCTCAACATAGCTCAAAACAACCTAAAAGAAGAGGATCATCCTTCAAATCAACCAACTACCATAAGCAAGACTCTTGTTGTAAACCCTAGCTTACATGAATGCAAAGATTTCCTTCTCAAATCAATTAGAGAGAGAGAGAGAGGTTAGGATATTCTAATTAAATTATACATACCTTGAGCTCTAGTCTCGAAAACTCTTTTCAATTTCTTCAATCCTCACTCTTGTTGAAGCCTCATCTCTTTCCTCTTCTTCTCTAGCACCCTCTTTCACTCTCTCAGGAGATATTTTTGTTTTTGATACTAAGTCATCCAAGACTCCTGTATCTATCTAAGTATAAGTTTTAAGAGTGTTGAACCTAAATTTTTCTAATTAATTCATTACGAGTTAAATTTTTACAAAACTTGATATTATGTCCTAAAAATCATGTTGATCATAATTATAAAGTCAATTTTGGGCTATCGTGCTTCTAAGGCTTCTGATTCCTTGTCTAAATGTCTCAATTTAATAGGTTTTCTCCAATAACCAACAGATAAAATGTCATAATTAAATAATTCATGTATGTAAACACAACTCGACACAGAATTTCACATTAAACATGTAATTACTCATATAACTAGAGATGTAAAGCATATAAGAGGGTCAGGTTATTACATCATAAGATTGAATTCAAAAACAATGATACATGAATGCTTAGAGAAAGAAAGTGAGCAATTTCCCAATGAGAACATTTTACTGAAGGAATGCCACTTTTTTAAGTAAATATAGCTGGGAAATAATCATGAAGTAAAACAAAAAAGGAAAATTATGCAAATATTCCCTGCAGTTTACATGATGTGTCAATTTGGTCCCTGTAGTTTCAATTTGCTCGATTTTGCCCCTTAATTTAACGGATTATGTCATTTTAGTCCAATAAATAACGGTTGTTAAGTTAATTTAACGGAAAGTTAAACAATGTGTCAATTTGGTCCACGTATTTTCCACAATGTGTCAATTCAGTCCCTGTCAAAATCGAGAAAATTGAAACTATAGGGACCAAATTAACACATTGTTTGACCTTCCGTTAAATTAACTTAACAGCTGTTATTTATTGGACTAAAATGACACAATTCGTTAAATTAAGGGGCAAAATCGAGCAAATTGAAATTACAGGGACCAAATTGACACATCGTGTAAACTACAGGGACTATTTGTATAATTTTCCCAAACAAAAATTGAAATCAATCTAACCAAACTTCCATAAATCATTAGTCTTGCCTTGCTCAAATAATATGCCCTACTATCTATATAAAAATTACAAGAAAGAAAGAAAAACTAAACATAAATGGGCCAAAGTCTTGCCTTGCCAGTCGAGCTATCAATGATTGGTCATAGCTAACTAGCCGTACAGTAGCAACATCAGCTTCATTTTCTATTGCGATCAGTTTTTCATTTTCTTCCAAGGCATCAGCTATGCTCAGCAAAATTTTATTCCTATCTTGTGGAGACATGGCTTGTAGGGAAAAGCATATCACAATACTCACAAAAGTCATGCTTCAAAACAAGAATATAAATCCGTACACATAAGTTTTGCAAGCAAAGGGAGCTTCAACTCATATATACAAGGATATCAAATTTTAACAACCATGAAGCAATGTGATTTTTTACCTGTAGTCGTCTGTAACCCTCCCTTGCTGCAACTACCATCTCACGTGCACCAACTTCTCCAAGTGGGACCCACTAGTGCGCATCTCGATGAAAGAGAGTACCAATAAGCTCTCCTTGAAGTACTTTTATGATATTATCCAGTAGCATAACTACTTCAAAAAAATTATTAAAAAAAAAAAAACAACATAGTGTACTTCAGAAAAAATAGTGGCAGAAGCCAACATATGTCCCAAAGTATAGCAAACACTTCCATTGCCAGAGTGAAGGGGGTAATGGAGATAAATAGAATATTTTTTCCAATCTAAAACATTAGAACTCCAAAAATTTAGCCAAGAATCTCTCCTTATTCTCCATATCAATCTCTCTTTCCAAATAATTTCATCCCTGACCAAACTGACAAAGTATTTACTTTGCAATGAGGGTAATGATTAGTGAGACCAATAGAGTGATAAACTTACGCTAAAAGTCGATGACGGGTCAAGGGGTCAAGGTAAAACAGAAAATCAAGATCCATAATCCAAATCCTTAAATGTGGCTCTCTTATGGTCTTCTGCTCTGCTTTGTGATGAACCTTTGAGATCATAGCACCTATGTATGAATAGATCCAACTACAATACGTTTTCCATCACAACAAAGAAAGCTAGTAGCCATATCATGTGGTTAGTTGAAGCTAGTTAAATAATTCAGCCCAAGTAAAAAAATGAATTCCTACGTCAGATTAAAAACAAAATTATATACCCTCTCAGTAAAAACATCAAAGAAATTCAGTTTCGTCATATTTACCTTTAGGCCTCCAATCAGTCTCACAACTTGAAGTCCACACAGCTTGATCAACAATGAGGCTCCATATTGTTTAACATGGCGCAAGTAGTTTGGAAGCATTTCACAGAGCACCTAAATATAATGTAAACTTGTTGGGTATACCTCTTTATTGGAGTGTGAGACCCAATTGGTTTTGGAAAAAGAGTTTAATTTGGTTTAGTATTAATTATAATATATTTTTATATATTATATTTAATTTGTGGAGACCCAATCCAATTTGGAAACAACTAAGGTTTGATAATAAACTCTAGATTCACAATATTTGAGGGTTTTGTTTTTGCTCATCCCGAGGTGAAGAGAACGGCTGCTACACATACTCCACTTTGGTGAAATCAATTATTTGGGTGTGTGAATAGTGGAATTAATTTGGGTGGTTCTTTGCTTCGTTTTCGGCGTTGATTTGGTTCGTTATTTTGGATCTTCTACAACTCTGGTTTTGAAGATTTTTGTTTATCTATTTTGGTGAGGTCTTTCCTCTTGTTTATTTGTGATTATTTGGAATTCACCTAAGGGTGGTTTTGTGAGACCATTAGTGTCTCGTTTGTAATCGTTTGGAACTTATTTGGTTGATAGTGGAATCAGATTTCGATCCCGTGGACGTACCTCACATTGAGGGAACCACGTAAAAATTCTTGTATTGCTTTTGATTTAATTTTTCCGCATTAGTTTTTATTCTCATTGATTGATTTATTTGTGGAGAATCATTGATTTTCCCTAACAACTGGTATCGGAGCTTACGGGTTATTTGGGTTTATTTATTTGTGTAAATCAATGGAGGGGAATGTGGGTCGTATGTCTAGCTTCAATGGAAGCAATTGGGTAACTTGGAAAACTAAAGTGGAGGACCTATTATTTTGTAAAGATTTGTATGGACCTATTGAGGGTGATAGTGGCAAATCCGAAGGTATGAAAGATGATGAGTGGAAGAGGCTTAATCGAAAAGCCGTTGGTGTTATCCGTCAATGGATTGGTGACAGTGTGTTTCATCATGTTGCTACTGAAACTTCAGCACATGATTTATGGAAAAAATTAGAAGGCCTTTATGATAGGAAATCAGCCACAAATAAAGCTTTTCTGTTTCGTAAGTTGGTTAATTTAAAATATAAAGAGGGCAGCCCTATTCCGGAACATCTGAATGAAATAAAGAGTATTGTTAACCAACTTGCTTCTATGAAAATTATTTTTGATGATGAGTTGCAAGCTTTGATGCTACTTAGTTCTTTGCCTGAAAGTTGGGAGACTTTGGTTGTGACAGTTAGTAATTCGGCGCCCGATGGAGTTGTCACAATGGGTCAAGTCACGAGTAGCTTGTTGAATGAAGAAACTAGAAGAAAATCAGCGGGTTCCTCTCATTCAGAAGCATTTGTTGTAAGAGGCCAAAGCAAAACAAAGGGGAGGAGTAAGACTCTTCATGGTCGTGATCAAAGCCGTGACAAATCAAGAGATGGTTATTTTTCAAAGAAAAACATTGAGTGTTATTATTGCCATGAGAAAGGGCACATGAAGCGGGAATGCCGAAAACTCAAGAATAAGGAGAAAAGGCATGACAAAAGTGTGGATAAGAAGCAAGAAGACACGACGGCAGTTACTACCGATGATCTCATGGTTGTTTGTGAAGATGATTGTATCAATTTTGTGGGCCAAGAGAGCAATTGGGTGATTGATTCCGGTGCTTCTTTTCATGTGACTTCTTGAGTTGATTTCTTCACTACCTACACCGAAGGAGATTATGGTTTTGTTCAAATGGGTAATGAAGGTTTGTCCAAGATTATTGGCATGGGTGATGTTTGCTTGGAAACAAATTTGGGCTGCAAATTGTTGCTTAAAGATGTGAGGCATGTTCCCGACATTCGCCTCAATTTGATCTCTACTGGGAAGCTAGATGATGAAGGCTTCAACAACAAATTTGGTGATGGAATATGGAAGCTCACAAAGGGTTCTTTGGTGGTGGCTAAGTACAAGAAGACTCATACGCTTTATTCGATGCAAGGAAAAATTTGTAAAGGTGTTGTCAATGCACTTCAAGATGATACATCTACCGAATTGTGGCACAAGCGGCTTGGCCATATGAGTGAAAAGGGGATGTAAGTATTGTTCAAGAAAGAGCTTCTACTCGGTTTGAAAGGTACACATCTTAAAACTTGTGTTCATTGTTTGGCAGGTAAATAACATAGAGTTTCTTTTCATAAAAATGTTGCCTCTAGAAAAGAAACTGTTTTGGAGTTGATTCATTCGGATGTTTGTGGTCCTTTAAAAGTTAGAACACATAGTGGTGCACTTTATTTTGTTACTTTCATTGATGATTATTCAAGAAAAGTTTGGGCTTTTCTACTAAAAACTAAAGATCAAGTTCTAGAAGTATTTAAGCATTTTCAGGCCATGGTTGAAAGAGAAACATGACAGAAATTGAAGTGCATCCGATCAGACAATGGTGGTGAATACATTGGGCCATTTGATGAGTATTGTCACAGCCAAGGTATTCGGCATCAAAAGACAGTTAAGAAGACTCCTCAACAAAATGGAGTTGCCGAGAGGATGAATCGCACCATTGTGAAAAGAACAAGGTGTTTGCTTTCACAAGCTAAATTGCCAAGATCCTTTTGGGGTGAGGCATTGAAGACAGCGGTTGACGTGATCAATTTCTCTCCTTCCTATCCTTTGAATGGTGATGTTCCAGAAAGAGTTTGGACCGGCAAAGATGTGTCTTATGAGCACTTGAAAGTGTTTGGTTGCCGAGCTTTTGTTCACATTCCAAAGGATGAAAGGTCCAAGCTTGATAGTAAGTCAAGACAATGTATTTTTCTTGGCTATGGGCATGATGAATTCGGGTATAGATTGTGGGATCCGGTCTACAAGAAAATCATTCGAAGCCGTGATGTTGTGTTTCTTGAAGACCAAACAATTGAAGACTTTGGCAAAGGTGATCAATCGGAGCCAAAAACTAGTGATCTCATTGATATGGATCCAGCTCCTTCATCTTTAGTTGATGATGAAAATTGGGGAGATGTGCAGCCACCTATTGAAGATGTAGAGGATGATGCTAATCCTAATGAAGTTGAGCCAGAAACTGAGGAAGAGCATCCAATTCAAGAACCGCAACCACAACTTGAGTTGAGGAAATCTACAAGGGACTGACAACCTTCGAGAAAGTATCCTCCTAATGAATTTGTGTTGATTTCCGATCAAGGGGAGCCCGAGAGCTACCAAGAAGCAATTGAGCATGCAAAGAAAGGTGATTGGAAAAAGGCCATGGAAGAGAAGATGAACTCCTTACTTGAAAATCACACCTATGATTTAGTGAAGTTGCTTAAGGGGAGGAAAATTCTGAAAAATAAGTGGGTTTTCAAATTGAAGAATGATGGCAAGAATCTGAGGTACAAGCCACTTCTTGTTGTGAAAGGCTTTGGGCAAAAGAAAGGTATTGACTTTGATGAGATTTTCTCACCGGTTGTAAAGATGTCTTCTATTCGGGTTGTACTTGGCATGGCTGCAAGTATGAACCTTGAAGTTGAGCAACTTGATGTGAAGACCGCATTTCTTCATGGTGATCTTGAAGAAGAAATTTACATGGAGCAACTAGAAGATTTTGTGGAAAAAGGGAAAAAGAAATTTGTTTGCAAATTGAAGAAAAGTTTGTATGGCCTCAAGCAAGCCCCGCGGCAATGCTACAAAAAATTTGACTCTTTCATGATGGATAATGGTTTTTCTAAAACCACTTCGGACCATTGTGTGTTTGTGAAAAATTTCCCGGATGGCAAATTTATTATTCTTTTGCTTTATGTTGATGACATGTTAATTGTGGGTCAAGATTCTACCATGATTAACAAGTTGAAGATAGAGTTGAGTAAATCTTTTGCTATGAAAGATTTGGGACCGGCAAAGCAAATACTTGGTATGAAAATTGTTTGTGATCGCAAAGAGGGGCTGATTTGGTTGTCTCAAGAAAGCTACATTGAGAAAGTTCTTAAGAGGTTCAACATGAATAAAGCAAAGCCGGTTGGTTGTCCACTTGCTGGTCACTTCAAGCTTAGTTTGAATCAATGTCCTACAAGTGAGAAAGACAAGGAAAAGATGCTGAAAGTTCCTTATGTTTCAGCAGTTGGTTCTTTGATGTACGCCATGATTTGTACAAGACCGAATATTGCTCACGCCGTTGGTGTGGTGAGTCGGTTTCTCTCTAATCCGGGTAAAGAACATTGGGCAGTGGTAAAATGGATTCTAAGATATTTTCGAGGGACTTCGAAGGTGTGTTTGTGTTTTAGGGATGGTAAGCCGATACTTGATGGGTTCACAGATTCTGACATGGCCGGTGATATTGATTCTAGAAAATCTACTTCGGGGTATTTGATGACTTTTGCAGGGGGAGCTGTGGCATGGCAATCTAAATTACAAAAATGTGTTGCTCTCTCAACTACCGAAGCTGAATTTATTGCCATTACGGAAGCTTGCAAAGAAGAGTTATGGTTGAAGAAATTTTTGCAAGAGTTGGGTTTGAAGCAAGAAAAGTATGTGCTTTATTGTGATAATCTAAGTGCTATTCACTTGAGCAAAAATTCTATTTTTCATTCGAGATCAAAACACATTGATGTGAGATACCATTGGATTCGTGATGTGTTAGATTCGAAATTGTTGCAACTCGAAAAGGTTCACACAGATGATAATATTTCAGATATGTTGACAAAGACTTTGTCGAGGGACAAACATTTAAAGTGTCGAACTTTGGCTGGTATGGTTGATTTCTCCACCTAAGTCGGTAGAAGGAGAATTGTTGGGTATACCTCCTTATTGGAGTGTGGGACCCAATTGGTTTTGGAAAAAGAGTTTAATTTGATTTAGTATTAATTATAATATATTTTTATATATTATATTTAATTTGTGGAGACCCAATCCAATTTGGAAACAACTAAGGTTTGATAATAAACCCTAGATTCACAATATTTGAGGGTTTTGTTTTTGCTCATCCCGAGGTGAAGAGAACGGCTGCTACACATACTCCACTTTGGTGAAATCAATTATTTGGGTGTGTGAACAGTGGAATTAATTTGGGTGGTTCTTTGCTTCGTTTTCGGTGTTGATTTGGTTCGTTATTTTGGATCTTCTACGACTCTGGTTCTGAAGATTTTTGTTCATCTATTTTGGTGAGGTCTTTCCTCTTGTTTATTTGTGATTATTTGGAATTCACCTAAGAGTGGTTTTGTGAGACCATTAGTGTCTCGTTTGTAATTGTTTGGAACTTATTTGGTTGATAGTGGAATCGGATTTCGATCCCGTGGACGTACCTCACATTGAGGGAACCACGTAAAAATTCTTGTGTTGTTTTTTATTTAATTTTTCCGCATTAGTTTTTATTCCCATTGATTGATTTACTTGTGGGAAATCATTGATTTTCCCTAACAAAACTCACTTGAAGTGTTAAAAAATTATAACCAACGATTAAGGAGTGAGTGGCCCTCATTCCAAACCCATAATTGTAGTTATCAAGTTCATGCCTGGACCAAGCATATCCATATTACCACTCACTTCTCCAATTCAATGTGGGCCTAGAATGGAGCCCAAAAAATAAAGTACGGAGGAGTATGGAGGGGAGCCATTCCCTAACCAAGTACACCTAACAAAATTTTTTGCCAATAGTTGTTTTCTCAAAGCCCATCATCCTTGCATTTTGCACATCATATAGTTAAATAAAAATCAATTCAAGTAGCAAAAATAGTATAAGACAATTCGATTCCTGGTAGAATGTACAAATTTTGGGGTATTAACAAAAATAAAAGAAACTGAGCAGCGAAGTACCAATGATGTCCATGGCAATATAATGATTTCCTAAAAATTAATAACTTGGGGAAGAAAAAAAAACAGAGACATGAACATTTACATAAAGAACATAGAGAGATGAACATGTACTTTCGCAGTCTAGCAAAGCAAAGAGAAAAGCTAATTTAAAGGGAAAAAACATATACTCAAGGAGAAAAGCAATGTTCCTATACCAAAAATAAATAAATTAATTAAAATCTATTATAGGTGAGGTAGTATTAAAATAAAAATAAATAAATAAAATCTATTATAGGTTCGGTTGCACACCATTGATATACAACACTTCCTTCCCTTTACAATATCTCATTTGAATTCTTAAAAACTTTTATTCTCTATTACAAATAGAATAGTCATTTTATAAGAGGTTAATATACAATAAGTTTTTCAACAGCATTGGGTTGATGGTTTGATGGGTTATCTCTCAGAAATATCTTCAAACACTTGACATGTAGAATTCTTGTTTGTTTCTTGTCACAAACAAGTGGGGAAATCCTAACAAAATAGAAAGATTAGACAAATGTTTCAGTCAAATAAAAAGTGAAATGATTGAATCTACATACCATATGGAGAATTACTAACAAACAAATCATATACCATAGTAAAATTTAAGTCTATGTCAAACCTTGGAGCCAATGAAGTATTATACTTTTTGACAAATCCTCAAACAACTTCTATGCGCAAGTTTTTTATGCCCATCAAGACTATTGTCTATCAAACACAAAGTAATCATTGAACATAGATAAATGTACATATATATATATATCATAGAGAATTGAACACACGACTTTATAGAGAATTGCTAACAGAAAAATTCATAGCTCTTATGGATTCTTCAACTTGAATTTGACTGGTAAAATAAGTGAAGAATGACAAATAGCGGTGATCAGGTGGTTCTCATCAGTTATCCTTCAATGAAATAGTATATCTGAAAAGAATTTTCAATCTAAATTGATATTCATATGTAAGATGCTGCTTTATTTGTTTCTGCTTTGGAGATTTCAATTTTTATATTTTCCCTTCCTTCCAACTAATTAGTCTCTCATTATAGTCACATATATGATTAATCATGATTCAACATTGTAAGTCAAGAAAGAAATAGACATACATTTCATAAAATAGAGCATAAAATTGGAAATCTGCATTCATCCATTGTGTAACTAGCAAACCAAATACTAGCTTATACAAATCTATTTATTTCTACTCCAATAATTGATATCATACAATATGAAAACCAAATTAACCAACCACACATACAATTTTGCACATAACAATGTCAGTTGTAACGCCCCAAAAATAATACAATAATTCAACAGTAAACTAATACAACATGACATAAATAGAGTATTAGGCTTTCATTAATCAGAGTTAATTTACAAAAGGGGCACATGCATTATACATTCATAAGCTCTACCCTGAATCTATAGCATGTGACACCAAACTAGATGATCAACGAAATAAATGCCATACGGGCTTACAACTTTCCAAGACGATGCTTGGTTACAACAAAACGAGTCAAAAGCTCAATACAAATAAAGCCCTTGGCTTGTACAAAAGTAAATACTAAATAAACAAAAGTGAGCTCTCAATTCCGCATTCCTCCAAAGCTAGGTCCTTGGCGGAGGCATATCACCAGCACCTGAAAATGGTTTCTCAAGTAGGGTGAACCAAAGCCTAGTAGGAACAATCTAGCACAATATATAAATCTTAACAAAAATATAAGAAATATGCACGTGTTCAAAGTCTAATGAAAAAATCTTTTACAACTCTTTTTCCAAACCATGTTATACCAAACTTACGTCTCAATTCAACCTGTCCCGGTTTATTAGATATACTCACGTCATTTAATCGATCAAACAGAGGATACATGTGACGACCCCGACCTTCGGACTAGTATATTATATTATTTTAATAAGTTTAATTGCATGATTATGTGTTTAATTGTGTGATTACACGTTTAATTTGTGATTACCTGTTGTTACATGGATTATCTGTTCAAATTGACAACTTAGAGTCAGAAATTGAAAGCTTAGACAGCCTCAGAAACTAAAATTGACTAGCCCAATAGGTTAATTAGAATATTTAGAATTTTATGGTAACTTTGATTGAAAATTTATTTGGATCAAAATAATTAGAATAAACTGATTGAATTAATTGGGATTAAACATAGTTGATTAACCTTAATTATATGTGACTAGGCTAACTTAATCACACCATATAAATAGCTTTAAATAGCTTATGAGCTCATTTTATACACACACTTAGCTGAGAATTGAGAGAGAGGAGAGGAGAGTTCAACATTTAGAGAGAGAAAAAGGAGATTTGTAGAGAATTGGTGGAAGATTCAAAGATTAGAACCATAGTACATTTGAATTCACACATTAGGTATGTAATTCATTATAAATTCTTGGAATCAAGTCAGGTAGAAGTTGTATTCACCAAGGTTTTGAGTTCATTTGCATGGAATTGTTAAATAGAAGCTTCAATCACCTTGAATTTGGAAGTTAAGAGTTAAATATGTACATGCATGCATAATTTGAGTTAGAATTCATGAAATTCATACATCCATGGCACAATTATACCTCAATTTGGAGAATCCTTCATGTTTTCATGCTCCTCATGTCACTTGATTATGTTTTGAATATGTTTTGAAAAAATATACGCTCAAATTGAATTAAACTTATTTTATAACTTGAAATTGAAGTTTTTGGTTAAGAATTTGCCATGGTTTCGAATAAATGGTTTCAAATTGGAAGTATTTTTATGTTATACAATGATTCTCCATGTTTTTGTACAAAAAACACAAGATTTGAAGCTTTGAATACCATGTTTGAATTTCAAACACAGTTTTAGAAATTCCAGAATTTGTGCTGTCCGCTCGAGCGAGGGAAGCCCCGCTTGAGCGTGAAAATCGAGCTCCCAAAAGTTTTTTGAAATTTTACAGATCGCTCGAGTGACCAAAGTGGCGCTCAAGCGAGGACCCTTTTTCTCAGTCTTTCGCTCGAGCGACCATTGAGTAGGAATTTCATATAACCAGTACTTTTACAGACCGCTCGAGTGACAAAAGTTACGCTCGAGCGACCACCTTTGTTTTTGAACCCCTGCTCGAGCGTAAGAAGTTGTGCTCGAGCAGAGACCCTGTTTTTAGCAAAATTTTACCAACTCTCCTAAGTGCATATTTGCATCCTCATACATGCCAACTTAATTTATGGAATCCATCCCCTTTCTCCTTCTAAACATGGAGTACATTTCATTTCTCCTCCCAAATATCATACATATACAATGTGTACACATCATAATCATATTCAATGATAACGATCAAGAGATTAGTTACAATTCGCCTAATACTCATGCAATTGCTACAACAATCATGGCTATCCTCCACCGATAGCTTAAAATTTATATTTCTAAACAGATATACAATCTTTACAACAGATAAATTATCCAAATTTTTCATAAGTACGAGATAATACAAGTCTAATTCCACAATCTATATAAACATTCATTTAATTTCATATTCCCAATACCAATTTCATTATTTATACAAAATACTTATTCATAGCAATTTAGGGCAAAAATTCACTTTTTTCCAATCTCATCTCAAACACCAAAATCACTCATTTTAACACAACACAAGCTCATCTCTACTCCTATATCCATTTCCAATATATATATATATATATATATTCAAAACCCCTCTTTTGATTTTAATCCAAAACCCTTGGTTTGTTCAAAATCACCTCAAATCCCAATGATTTTTACATATCAACAAATATTTGAGTTAAAACTCATAGAAGAGTGTAGAAGATCCCTACCTCAAACTTAGAAGACTAAGGGAGCAAAGGAGAAACTTCAAGAGCCCCGAAACCAAGCTTTATTCGGATCAAAACGGAGCTCTAGCAATGCTCTATCTTTTTTTATCAAAGAGAGTAGGGTAGAGAGATCCTTAATCTAGGTGTATTTGTAAAGAGAAGTGGTGTTCTAGAGAGAGAGAGAGGGGGTCAATCTAGGGTTTTTGAGAGGCGAGATATCAAAAGGTGATGTAAAATGTGTTTTTGCGAACTGATATACGCACAGCTCGCTTGAGCGCAAGAGTTGTCGCTCGAGCGACCAAACACAAATAAGTCATCTCGCTCGAGCACAAGAAGCTTTGTTCGAGCACAGAATACACACTCCCAGAAGTTTTATAGACAGAAAACTGTCACTCGAGTGCAAGAGTCCTCCATTGAGCGAAGAACAATACCCTTCTAGTTTATTCGCGGGCCTACAAAAGTACTAGGAGCTCACAAAGCTCGCTTGAGGGCAAGAAGCCTCGCTCGAGTAGAGAGGCCAAAATCTGGACAACAACAATTTGAACCAACTAACCACCAACCTGTTCCAAACATAACCAAGACACTCCAAAACTCAATTTCAATGAGGAATAAGGAAAAAGAGACAAGAACAATAGTACAAAATCATGAAACTCGAGCCCGGAATACAACAATGGTCAGGTCAAAACCAGAATCACTATAACCTTCCCCCTTAAAGAATTTTGCCCTCGAAATTTCAAATCAAGTTTTAAATGATGATCATCTATTAACTCTAATTCCGTGACTCATTCTCTGGTCATTCAATCTCATTAACATGATAAACGAATTCTCGATATTGAGTACACAATTCATATTTCCAAACATAGACAATGTTTATAATAACCTCACATTTCCAAAACATAAACACATATACAATGTTTCCATATTTTCCAAAACATATACAATATTTTCGTATTTTAGTAACATGACAAAGTTTCATTACATGTTCAAACATGAACAAATAGGTCCAGATATTTCTCATGGACTTCCAACTCACGTTCCTAAGTTGTTTCCTCAACCCCATGATGCTTCCATAATACTTTAACTAAGGGAATTGTCTTGCCTCGCAAGACTTGGTCCCAGGTATCTAAGACCCTCACCAGTCCCTTCTCATATGAGACATCCTCATCTATCTCTAAGTCAGTCCAATCCAACACATGCGATGGATCTGTCTCATATTCCCGAAGCATGCTAATATGAAGCACATCATGAATCCCGAAAAGCTGTGGCGGTAAGGCCAAACGATAAGCTACCTCCCTGATCTGCTTTAGGATCTCAAAAGGCCCAATGAATCAAGGGGACAACTTCCTACTCTTTTCAAACCTCATCAAACCCCTCCTAGGTGATATCTTTAAAAAGACATGATCTCCCACCTCAAAAGACAAGGGTCTCTTCCTACGGTCGGCATAACTCTGCTGGCGACTCTGGGCTGTAGCTAACCTCTTGCGGATTAGTGCAACTTTCTCCGTCGTTTCTTGAACCAACTCTAGATCCAACATAGGTGCACCACCCATCTCAGCCCAACACATAAGGGATCTACACGGTCGGCCACATAAGGCCTCAAATGGTGCTATACCAATACTCGACTGGAAGCTATTATTATAGGGAAACTCTACTAAGGGTAAGTGCCTTTCCCACGATCCCTTAAAGTCAAGGACACAACCCTGAAGCATATCCTCGAGGATCTGAATAGTACACTCGGATTGCCCATCAGTTTGAGGATGGTACGCGGTGCTAAAAATCAATTTAGTGCCCAAGGCGCTCTGTAGGCTCTGCTACAACCAAGCCGTAAAATGCAAATCTCTATCTGACATAATCATCACTAGGACCCCGTGCAACCTCACTATGTCTCTAATGTAAAGGTCGGCAAGATAATCTACTGAGTCACTTACACATAAGTATAAAGTGCGCCAACTTGGTCAACCGGTCGACTACCATCCAAATGGCATCACTACCCCGTTCAGTCCTCGGAAGGCCCACAACAAAATCCATCTTGACATGCTCCCACTTCCACTAGGCTATGGGTAAGGGTTGTAACAAACCCGCTGGTCTCTGATGTTCGACCTTCACTTGTTGACAAGTAAGGCATTTTGACACGAACACGGCCATATCCTTCTTTATGCCTCTCCACCAAAACTGGCGACTAAGATCATGATAGATCTTTATGCCTTCCGGATGCACTGCAAGGTGTGAATAGTGAAACTCTCGGAGTACTTCCTCTCGGCAAGACTCTAGTACATACAAACAGTCACAGTATCTCACACTCAGGGTGGGATATACATTCAAGCCTCTTTCTATCTTCCCACTATAGACACCCCATTTTTGACTGACCTTAAAACTCAGACGTCACCGATTGAGCGCTTGGTGATGTTGCATATTGTGCTCGTTCTGAGGTTGCGGAGTCACGGCTGCGAGCCTTGCCTCCGGACTTCCGGACTCTTTTGTGCTTTGCCTCGGTTTTGCGAACCAGGCCCTATTTTCTTTGTTTTCTCTTCCCGAAGGGAGGGAGAGGTCTCGTAGATCATCTCTCAGTGGCCGTAGGCTACGTTTCGTGGTCGTAGGCCATTTTTCCCGTTTGGAGCCCGGTTCTCGGTTTTCGGAGCCGTCGGTCGTGCGCCTCGGTTCGGGACCGCTTAACTACCTCTATTTGCTCCGGTTTTTGGCACACACCTTGTTTACTCCCTTTTGAGGGACACTGTGGCCTGAGAGACCAACTTCGTGGTCATACGCCACTTCCGGTGCCTAACTGCCTGTTTTCGGGGCCTCGGGCTGCGCGTTTTGGCCCCCGAACCTTCGTTTTGCATCCGTCTTGGTCCATTTTTGGCAAGGACCTTATTTTCATTGTTAGAAAGGTTGTAGGAGGGTGGGAGACCAGCAATTTTTCTGAAAAACCAGCTTTTCTCTTCATTGCTCTTCGTCGCTCGTTTTTCTTACTAGAAAGCTGGTTTTTCCCATTCCCGGGCCACTTTTTCTAACTTTCCACCACACCATTGTGTTGTACACACCTTGGAGGCCACCAATATGGGTAGGCCGACCAGTAATTGTCCCTGACCCTTTTGAACCCCTCTAAAAAGCTGGTTTTTCTCTCTCATGGGTCACATTTTCTGGTTTTTGACCATACAGCTGTGTTGCACTCATCTAGGAGGCCACCTTTCTGGGTAGGCCGACCAGTAATTGTTGTTGACCCTTTTGACCCCTGGTCGGCCGACCAGGGGAGGTGGCCGGCCGGCCACCTTGGCCTTTTGAACCTGGCCGGCAATGTTTGCCCTCCTGAGTGTGTTCCAGCTGTGCCAGCTATTTTCCACTTGACCCGCTGTCCGAGGGTTTGTCCTTGCTTTTGGTCCTTTTAAGTTGGTTTTGACCCCTTTGCTTAGCTTCTTAGGGAAGCTTGACTCTTTTGTCAAGCTTCTTGACGAAGCTTGACCCCTTTTGATCAAGCTTCTTTGAGAAGCTTTGCACCCCCCTTGAGGCTTCTCCAAGAAGCCTCACCTCTCTCCCTATATAAAACACACACTTCACCTCCATTTGCAAGGGTTAGAAGCTTTTGGCTGGAAAATATACATACAACCCTCTATCTCTATATTTCAAGCCTCCAAACACCCATATTCTTGGCCTTTTTACCCTACACCTCATAGCCTACCACCTCCATCATCCATTCCAGCACCTTGGAGGTCATTTTCAGAGGTTGAAAGCTCACCAACTTGGTCCAGAAGCTCCTGCCTTGCTGCTCTTCAAGGATAAGTACCTATTTCCCTTAAACTTGCATTTTTTTGCTCCATTGGTTAGCCTTATTTGCAAGCATTTCTGGGCCTTGACCTAAACTGTAAAGTGTCTTATTTTGAGCTTCTCTTCAACTTTGTTTAAGGGCACTTTGCTGTTTAAGGTCATCTACTTCCCCTTACCCTCTATCTCTCTTTTAGGGCTATTTTTGCATCATATTTTAGCCTTACTTGTGAACATTTTTGAGATTTGTCATAAACTGAAAAAGATCTTGTTTTAACCTTCTCTTCAAGTTTGGTTAAGGTCTCTTTTCTGTTTGAAGTCATCTTCCCCCTGTGCATGCTTCATCTCTTCATGATTAGGGCTATGCATTAGAGCACTTGCATTGGCCATGGTTTGGCCTCTTAGCCACTGAAATCCAATGGATTTTTAGTGGCTTAGGTGTATTCTTGAAGGCCAAAATCAGAGGGGGGGTGACCCCCTCTCTCCTTGTCTTGTTTGGTGGCCTTCTTGGCCTTCCAAAGGACCCCCATTTTTCATGCATTGAAGTCACTTTCCAGGCCTCATTCTGGGGGTTTTAAGGTCTGCCTTGGCTCTGTCCAAGGCCCTTTTGGCCATATTTTATGTCTTTGTTGCATGTGTAGAGAAATCCCATTCAAGGCCTTTCAAATAGGCCTTTCTTTGCATGTTTCCGAGACTGATTTCAGGGCCTATTTGGTGGGTTTTAGGGCTTTCATAACCCATTTCCAAAGTTGGTTTAGTCTTGCTAAGTGTCTATCTTGTATGTGCTTAATAACCCCTTGTATGGCCCTCTAAAGGAGCTCATCATTTTGGCATGCATTGGCTGCATTTCAGTAATTATTTGGGCATATTTTGGCATGTTTTATTCACTGATTTTTTCTGGATTGATGAGTTCTCATACGCTTCATATACATGCCATGTAAACCATGTTTGCTAGTCAAAGTTGCATGCTATTTTAGTCCATCATGCTAGCATCTTTTGGTCATGCTTTGAACTAGAAATGTTCATGTTTTGGGACTGCCTTGGCTCTGTCTTTGTGCTTCATAGTCAAATAATGCATGCTTTGTATAGCTATAAGTCAATACATGTGCCTAGTTTTGAGTTTCGGGGCTCATCTTGTGCATCGGGTGCCATGTTTCCATGTTTCAGGACCTTTTAGCATCATGTTTCAGTGCTGGAATTTACATGTTTGAATGCCATGCTTCATCCTTGCCATGCTTTGTTAGAGTTGCATGTTGTGCCTTAGGTTCGGTCCTCGGTTTGCGTGCATGTGTGCACGCATTCCGGTAGTCTCATTTTCATCTTATGGCTGCTGATGTGAGTGTGGCTGAGGTCCACTCATATTGGTGTAAGCCCATATTGCATTGTGTATGCCATCTTAGTCTATAGCATTATGTATGCTAGGTTGTATGTTAGAGCATTGCGTATGCCATGTTACATCGAGCATTGTGTATGCCATTTCATAGCATTGCGTATGCTAGGTTGCATGTTAGGATTGCATTCATGCATGTCATGCATATTGCATTGTGTTTGGGATATGAGTTAGCCCGAGCACGGGAAACGAGGGACGTTTCGTACTCCGAGTGACGGAACGTGTCTCAATTCCAGGTCGCCGACACTCTGGATTATTCATGATGGAGTCTAGGCCTTGTTATGTTTTCATGTGCATTCATTTCATATTAAGTCGTGCAATTCGACCCCTCGGCCATCATGCATCGAGATGCGTGATTGATGGCACGAGAATCGAGACAAGCATACATATGTGAAAATACATTGCCATGCCCCTTTCTTGCTCTCTGTTGCAGCAAATCAGAAACCGGCAGTCTTTTGGAGCTTCGTGCAATATTCCGGGTTTAATTGTAAACAGAGGCTAATTGGCGCATCGCAATGGATTTCCGCGCAAGGCAACTCAAGCACGCATCATTCATCATTCAGAACAGAGCTGAGGCGGTCCATAGATTTGCGTGCTAGTTTACTGCTTTCCTAGTTAAATTTGTTAATTAATTAGGGTTTTGTATTTATTTGGACTGTACTATTTATTCGGACTGTATATTATTTATTCGGACCCTCCGAGCGAGGGCAATGTTGTAATAAGTGTGCGTGCGTGTGATGTATGTCTTCTAACCCCACGTCTTTCTTCCTTTTATTTACCAGCTTATGATGGTTAGATTAGGGCATGTTTCAATTAGCATACAGTATGATAGCATGTTTGCATTCATTCATCTGTTTTGCATGCACCGGGCTCGGCACATCATACTCACTGCATTGTATTTCAATTCCGAGTTGAATACATGTTAGTTGTAGCATTTCATATGCCATGTTTAGAATAGCCGAGCCTATCTTAGTTGCATTTTGCATGTGTTGCATTAGGTATTTCTGTATAGTTAGGATCATGCATGGATTTCTAACATAGCTTCTGTTTTGGCTTGGAGTACTCGGTAAGTTTTATGCTTTAGCATCCTTGCATGCGTGTGAGTGACTGCCATGATAGCATGCTTACCATGAGGCTATATGCTTATGTGATATATCTGCCTGAATGCCTGTGGGTGAAGGTTGGGTTATTTGGATTGGAACAAATCATCAACTGTGAGTTTTAAGCCCACTAGATAGTGGCAAAACCATCTTTTCTAAGCCCACCCAAGGGTGGCAAAATCTGCATTTTTAGCCTACTTGCGAGTAGCAAACCACTTTCTAAACAAACATGAAATGTTTTATTCCAATTCAGGCGATCCAGTCTATACTTGTATGCTGTGCGCATCACATAGTAAATCTAGGCTAATAACCGGAATAAGAACACATAATGTTTTCAAAACTTGATATCACGGTTAGTAGAGGCCGATCTTTGATCGGGCAAGCGGGGGTGCTCATGAAGTGACCTTCCCGAATCGTACCCAAGTTCCCGAACCGAGGCAACTTTGGTGATGACGGAGACGTGGCCTTAGGCAACGAGTCAGGGTTTCCTAAATTTCCCCAAAATAAAATATTTAGGTGGCGACTCTGTATCTGGCAAAGCAGTCCATGTTTGGCACTTTTTTCAAAAAAAATCTGTTTTTAAAAACGATTTGCCGGATTTGGACTCTTTGATGATTCATCGGTCTTGCATTGCACTCTGTGAGATTAGATACAGAACCGTAACATTGAGTCTTGAACTGTAGTGAGCCCAAATGAACAAAACGGGATCTCCCTCCCAGGACGTTCGGGGACGTCTACACCCACTAGAGATCTTCTCCAGAGGGATTTTGCCTCAAGGTCATCCTTCTGTACTTCTAACACTCGGTTCACAAGTGTAGGTTGTGCAACTACTGAAAACAAAGTAGCAGACTCAACAGACTCGCTAAGATGCAAGTTAAACTCTCTAATAGCACCCAACATCTCCCATTCCGGATGCAAATACAAGCTACACTATTAATTAATTTTCTACTCAAGGCTTCGGCCACCACATTTGCCTTTCCCGGGTGATAATGTAACTTAAAGCCATAATCCTCTATAAGCTCCATCCACCTCCTCTGCCTCAGATTCAAGTCTTTCTGTGTAAACAGATATTTCAGACTCTTGTGATCAGAAAATACCTCAAACTTCTCACCATACAGGTAATGTCTCCAAATCTTTCAAATTTCTCACCATAGGCTACTACCTTTCCCTCTTGCATTAAAACACAACCTAAACCATCCCGCGTGGCATCACAATACACTGAATAGCCCACACCTCTCACTGGAATAATCAAAATTGGAGCAGTGGTAAGTTTACTCTTAAGCTCTTGGGAAGACTTCTCATAAATCTCATTCCACACAAACTTAACTCCCTTCTTTGTCAGTCTAGTAAATGATGAGGCTAATCTAGAGAAAATTTACAAAAGGGGCGCATGCATTACACATTCATAATCTCTACCTTGAATCTATAGCATGTGACACCAAACTAGATGATCAACGAAATAAATGCCCCACGGGCTTACAACTTTCCAAGACGATGCTTGGTTACAACAAAACGAGTCAGAAGCTCAATACAAATAAAGCCCTTGGCTTGTACAAAAGTAAATACTAAATAAAAAAAAGTGAGCTCTCAACTCCACAATCCTTCCAAGCTAGGTCCTTGGCGGAGGCATGTCACTAGCACCTGAAAATGATTTTCCAAGTAGAGTGAGCCAAAGCTTAGTAGGAACAATCTAGCACAATATATAAATCTTAACAAAGATATAAGAAATATGTACGTGTTCAAGGTCCAATGACAAAATCTTTTATAACTCTTTTTCCATACCATGTTATACCAAACTTACGTCTTAATTCAATCTGTCCCGGTTCAGTAGATATACTCACTTTATTTAATCGATCAAACAGAGGATACACCTCTGAGATCTCTAACCAACATAATTATCATACAAATACATTCACTTTCCATTTTATGAAAAATTTGTCTGCGGAATCAGTACCCATGTATACGCGCGATTTTCGAGACTTTTACCCTGGACATATAGGCCAACTTAATTTATGGAACATCCCTTTTTTTCCTCCAAAACATGGAGTACATCCCATTTCTCCTCCCAAATATCATACATATACAATGTATAAACATCATAATCATATTAAATGATAATGATCAAGAGATTAGTTTCAATTAATGCTCATGCAATTGCTACAACAATCATGGTTATCCTCTACCGATAGCCCAAAACATATATTTCTAAATAGATATACAATCTTTACAACAGATAAATTATCTGAATTTTCCATAAGTACGAGATAATACATGTCTAATTGCACCATCTATGTAAACATTCATCCAATTTCATATTCCCAATACCAATTTCATTATTTATACAAAATACTTATTCAAAGCAATTTAGGGCAAAAATCTCCTTTTTTCCTATCTCATCCCAAATACCAAAATCACCCATTTTAACACAATACAAGCTCATTTCTACTCTCATATCTATTTCTAATATATATATTCAAAACCCATATTTTGATTTTAACCCAAACCTTTGGTTTGTTCAAAAATCACCTCAAATCCCAATGTTTCTTACATATCCGCAAATATTTGAGTTAAAACTCATAAGACCAATGGAGCAAAGGAGAAACTTGAAGACCGCTGAAACCAAGCTTTATTTGGATCAAAATGGAGCTCTAGCAATGCTCTATCTTTTTATCAAAGAGAGTAAGGAAGAGAGATCCTTAATCTAGGTGTATTTGTAGAGAGAAGTGGTGCTCTAGAGAGAGAGAAAGGGGGTCGGTCTAGGGTTTTTGAGAGAAGAGATATCAAAAAGTGATGTAAAAAGGTGTTTTTGCGAACTGATATACGCGCAGCTTGCTCGAGCACAAGAGTTGTCGCTCAAGTGACCAGACACAAATAAGTCACCTCACTCGAGCGCAAGAAGCTTCACTCGAGCGCAGAATACACACTTCCAGAAGTTTTACAAATAGAAGATCATTGCTCGAGCGTGAGAGTCCTCGCTCGAGCGAAGAACACTACTTTCCTAGTATATTCGTAGGCTTGCAAAAGTACTAGGAGCTCACAAAGCTCGCTCGAGCGCAAGAAGCCTCGCTTAAGCAAAGAGGCCAAAATCTGAACAACAACAATTTGAACCAACTAACGACTAACCTGACTCCAAAACTCAATTTCAATGAGGAATAAGGAAAAAGAGACAAGAACAATAGTACAGAATCATGAAACTCGAGCCCGGAATACAACAAGAGTTGGGTCAAAATTAGAATCTCTATACCAGCAAAAGCAGACAAAAACCAGTCAAATTCTTTGTTTGGATCAACATAATAAATAGAAAAATAATTCCAAAATCACTCATGACCTCATAAATTAATCTATAGGTGGCCTAAATTCAAATAGAGACTTCCAAAGAAGAGAGAGGCCTTGCACAAAATAGACTTCAATTTTAGCTTCAAATCCTCTATTTTGTCTAAATCTCAATGAACAACGATGAAGCATTAACTTCGAAAATTAGAATTGAACAGACAAGAACAAAAAGAAAATTAAGGAAAGAAAAACGAAATATACTTGATGTTGTCAATTCTTCTCATTCATAGCTCTAGTGATGAATCAAAAATCAAAACTGAATAGACAAGAACAAAATGGCTTCAAAGCGTCGTCTGAAAACGATCCAAAAACACACACATGTGTAGTCGGTGAGAGGGAGAGTGGGGGGAAGGGGAGGGGAGAGAGAGAGAGAGAGAGAGAGAGAGAGAGAGAGAGAAAAGATGAAGAAGAAAAAGAAAACATACTTGTGCCGTTCGAGGTCGCGAGAGTGAGAGAATGAGAGGATGGAGCTTCAAGTGATGCGTGGGTGAACTATTTCTGGGCAACAAAAAATTAGGACTTCATTCAAAATTCAAAACGATGTAGTGTATATATAATCACACATTAATTAGAATGTGTGATTAAAAAAAAAAAGAGAGGATATAATCACATTTAATTGAAAAGTGACATAAAAAATAAATACTATTACACTTAATTAAATTAGGTGTGATTAAAATATTAATTTGATTTTTTTAATTATACTTTTGTAAAAAGTATTATATTTTAACTTTTTTAAGTGTGATCTTTAAGTATTTTTGTACTAGTGAATTTAAGAATTATGTGATAATGAGTTGAGTCTTGTACAATGGTGGGGGCAACGTCAGAGCATATTAAAACCTAGACATTTAAATCATGTACTTAATGGAGAAGCCACTCAAAGCCAGTCATCTTAATAATCGATATATGTTTATAGTGCTGTTCCCCTCCAAACTATTATATGTAGTGTAGTGTAAGAATGTGTCACTTTGTAGATGACTAGGTACCACAATGGAGCAAATAATCACCACATTGAAAAGGTACATATAAGTGATTCTTAAATTATGTTTTATTTTATTTTTTCTAGAAGGGCTGCCATGGGATGGGGTCAACTTTTATTTTCTGCAAAATTGAAGTGGTTGAAACTGTAGCTGAAAGCTGTTTTGTTTCCTATTGCAACCAGTCTTAGAAAAGTTAAAATACAATGGACCATTCAATCATGCAAACTTTCTTGCCCACTTTCTTTTCATAATTTGCAAATTATTTTGTTGGAAGGAATTATTCATAATTATATTAACTTAGTACAAATCTGAGGGTATGTTGGTCTTTTTATACTGATATCCTTTGGCAATCCATGCCAAACATGAGTGCTTGTATTGAATTTTTTACTTTTTGACTTTTTTAAGCATATAAATTAACTTTTCAAACGAGATCTATGCGTTTGGAACAAATTTTAATATGAAATTGATTTTTCATTCTCTATTTCAACATGAATTACATTTTTAAACTAAGTAGGAATTTATTTATTTATTTTTGTTTTATTTTTTTGTGTGTGTGAACATTTTAAGTAGCTAGATTTGTTAGTTTGTTAGTAAAGTTAGTGTACTAAGGCCTCGTTTGGCAACAGGCTGGTTTAGCCAAAAAGTCACAAAGTTACTAAAAAAACCACAAAGCCAACAACCCATACCAAAAAGTCAAAGATTCTCTTTTCTCTCTACTTTTTGCACATCTTTTCGTAAAAAGTCAAAAAGTCATCCCAAACATACTAGTTTTTTTTAGCTCATATTTTAGCCAAATAGTCAAAAAGTTACTAAATTAGCCTGTTCCCAAATAAGGCTATTAAAAGGATTGTCAATATTCCATTAGTTCGAACCCCTGACCTTTCATTACTGCACCCTAAGGTGTAACTATACACCAACTTGCTACAAGGACCTGGCAACTAAGTAGAAATTTCATTCCCCTACTTTGTCATAGAAATCTCTCATGCCTGTAAAAATATTAGCTAATTAAGAGTAAAAAATGATATTAGGCTGAAAATATTTAGAATATGGTAATTTTCCATATAGGAGTTTAAGAAAATCAAATGCTTGAACAACATTGACACATAAAATTTAGGGTAAATTACGCTGAACTCTTCTAAGGGTTGGATAAGATACAATAAACTTCACAATTTTGATATAATTACGCTAAATTTTAGTAAAATTAAATTAATTGAAATTAATACAAATGGTATGAAAATACAAAAATAAACAACATAAGTATATATATATTTTTTGTAGAACAGACGACGATATTATTTTTTCATCTATATAATTAACAAATTATTGATAAAAATAGGCAAAGTGTTATGTAAATGAAAATTTTAAGGGAACTCATTATAATTATATTGAAATTATGGGAGTTATTGTATTTATTTTTTTAAATTTCAAAGGAAGTCAATGTAATCATGTTCCTCTTGGTAGGCATACACTTGGATAATTCTATTTTCACACACTATATATTCTTTATGCACATACTTAACGAATCTATTTTTTTATTACAATTTTGTCTAAAAATAAATTATCAAAATAACCTCATCTTCCTCATTCAAAACTCTAAATTCCTAAATCGTAATTCAGGTTGGGTCAGGTCGGCCCACGGGCCAAAAATTAGGCCCAAACCCAAGTCCAAAGGGTATTCGGGCCTTGGGTGAGCCAATGAGTCGGGCCTCAGGTTGGACCAGTGGACCTAAGCTTGGGCTAGGGCTTGGGTTGGATTTGGACGGGTCTGAACTTTATTTTTTTTCCTTATTTTTTCTATCAAAATTTTATTCTTTTCTACTAAAAATGGTATTGGGCCTTGGATGGGTCAAGCCTCAGGTCGGGCTTTGAGTAGGCCTCGAACGGGCCGATAGACTAGGTCAAGCTTCAAAATGATGACCCAGGTCTAGGGTCCAAGGCTGAACTCAGGTCCAGGCCAAACCAAGCCTAAGCGGGCTGGGCCATCGCAAGTCGTAGGCAGACTTTGGACTGCTCACGGGCCGTGGGTCATATTTACACCCCGACTCCAATTCCACGAAAGATTGGTATATATGAGGAAGAGAGAAAGAAAAAAAAGGAAATCCATGATGAGAGATATTAGCGAAGAAGATTGTGGAGTGGAGACTTGAACAAGTGTCATGTTTTATGTGAATGGAATTTTATGTCAGCTTAAACGACGTGGAATACTTGTTACATATAATCAAAATCTCAGAATGGGTTATACATATATATATATTTAAACGTTTTTTTTTTTTTTTATTTTTTTTTTTATAATTATCATTCTTTTTCTAGCAAATTAATTCTAGTTGTGGAAAGTTAGAATTCAACACAGAGATTTTTTCTTTGATAGCTCTCACTCACTAATTACAATTCTCTCAGGATAGTATGTATATATAAAAGCCTAATACATTCTTAGAATCTCTAACAGATTTGCATATCTCAAGTTAGTTATAACTGCCATATCTTTCAACACACGTGGAATCCATAACTGCTCTTGCAACTGTGGTTGAAAGTGTGGCTTGCTTTTGCAACTGTGGCTGAAGTGTGGGTTGAACTGAAGCTGAAGCTGAGACTGTAGTTAAATTGTGTTCAATCATTGGCTCAGTAATCTCAACACTAGTAACTACGATGGATTTTACTTGTTAGGGGGACCATTGGACAATTGGCTTTGGTTTTGTTAAGCCTTTAGATAATTATAAAAAGAAGCAAAAAATTCTAATTTATTTTTTATTTTTTATTTTTTATTTTTTCACTGTGTTGAATCTTTGGACAAAAAACAAAAAGTTTTATTCATGCTTTATTATTAGAGCCCATGGACGGTAACGATTTTTATTTCATAACTTCTATGTCTATCACCGAAATATTTTATCAATTTTTTTTACTAGCCATGTGATTTTTATGTGACATGGTAAGTTCCAATAAGGTGGGTCACATACATATGAATTTTATTATATGATAAATACACAAAGGAGTTAAAATAAAAATAGTGAAACAAATTCGGTAATAAATAGTTTTTTGGGGAAATTTAAAGAGAGAGAAAACCCGAAGGTTTGACATCAATAAGAAATTAAATCCTAATTTTTTAATTATTTCAATTTAATTTTTTTTTTAAATGGTATCAATTCAAATCATTTGTTTGTATTTATTAGTAACTAACTAAGAAAGGTTAATTTAGATATTTTAGCTACTTTTTTCCTTTTATTACTAATGACAGCCACCTCTCACTCTTACCGTCGTCCATCATCACCCCTCTTCTTCCCCAATTCACACCCACCCCTCCATCAACTTTTTCCCGTCCACTGCTATTCCTCACTTTTTCTAGCTCGTTGCCACCACTTTCATTCCTTTCCTAATCCATAGCCACTGCTACCGTCTAACACCATCCATAAAAAATGGTTGAATTGTCCATATTCTTTATAACTAATAGATGGTTAGAATTAATATCATTTTAAAAATGACATTTATTCGTAAATATCTCTTTATCTATATATGTTCTACTTAATCTAAATTATTTTCTTATATTCCAATAAGTCATACGCGTGACGTAATTATTAAAATATCCCTAATAATAATAGGGTCAAGAGCATATTAATGTTCACATTAATAGTGTGAATGTTTTATGATGTGAATATTCAAATTATTAAATTTATTTAATATGAATGTTTAGATCATGGAACATTCAAAATAATCCAAATGATATACATCAAATTGCTAAGGTTTCAAAAAAAAATAAAATTGTAAAGATAAAAATCTCACACACACACACACACACACACACACACACATATATATATATATATCCCTGTTTTCACTCTATTCATGTATTATTACATTGCCCATTTTCATGGCAGGTGTGGTCTGATATAATGCTTTGGTGGGGGTGTCTATGGGTGGTGCCAAGGAATATTGATCGATTATTTCATTGGTGGATAGGGTGGAATTATAAGAAATTAGCTATAGGAGATTGTGGAGAGCCTTGCCCTGTATTATACTTTGGTCCATTTGGAAGTTAAGGAATGATTGTTTGTTTAATAGAGTGCAACCTTGTGTATCTAAGCTAGATGAGCTGATAAAGATTAGATTTGCTTTATGGGTTAAAGCTTCTGTAAAAAAGAACATGTTCTCTGTCTGGGATATAATCATCAATTTGGCTCAGATTAAGGAATGCAATTGAGGAGTGCCATGGTTTTGATCAATTTTTAGTCTGCTGAGTTGGATTCTGGACTGGTTTTTGGGGTGCGTGGTCTGTTATAATCTGAGGGTTGTTTGTGGGACTGATGGGAGATAATATGCTGGGTCTGTTGGGTGATAATCTGCTTATTTGTTAATCTGTTTTTCTGCTGCTGTGTGGCTAGTCTACTACTCTGTATCTGAGGATAATCTGCTAATCTGTAGCTGTGTATGCTGCTGTTTTTGGCCTCTGCTAGCATTAGGTTGCATGCCTCTTTCTGATTTGTTTGTTTTTGAATTAGGCTGCATGCCTATTTTTTGATTTGTATATGCTGTATTGCTGTCTCTATTGGTTGCTGTATTGACTAGATTGCTGTCTCTGTTGGTTTCTCACCAACAGGGTCTTGGTTTGGTGCTGCCATGTGATGGCTTGCATCATCCCTCTCTTTTTGTTGATGTTTTCTTCCTTTCTGTAAGGATTTCCATCATCAATAAAAGGTTCTTTGTTGTTGATCAAAAAAATATATATATGGGATTTTTTTTTTTTCTTTCTTTTCTTTTGATTTGGTATAGGATTCACTATATTTTAAAAATAAGGAAAATTTAATATACCGTATAAGAAATCACATAAGACATGAAAAGTTTAAGTGAAAAAATCCACTGATATTTGGATAGGTTGGATGTTATTATTATTTTTTAATCTTTGGATATATATTTGCATAGAAGTTTTTTTTTAAGTTTATATTTGCACAGAAGATTTTATTTTTTATTTTTTATGAGAACTTTTGAAAAATATTTAACCAAAAAAGAAAATTTTTAAAATTAGACGCAAAAGTAATTCCAAAAGTCAAAGTTAAAATAGTTTTGCCAAAATCAGTTTTTGACTTGCTAAAGGTCATTTTTCGCTATATCATTCCAATAGTAACTTGCCATTTTGGTGTAACTAAGTTCCACATCACTATTTTCTACTAATTTATGCATGATCAACTTTAGATCAATTGAAATCTTTCACTCTCACTGATTTAGATGAGTATGAAGTTTTTTATTTCTTATTTTTTTGTAAGATGGATAAATTTTGATTATTGGTATAATTTATTTCTGTATTTATAACTTATAGTATAACTAATTTTTTATGATTTTTTTTAAAAAAAAAATTTTTATCGACAAATGTTAGTAGTTAGTTGTTAGATTAGCACATGTGGGAGAAAATCTCTTCACCCTTGGCAAAGTACCTAAGTGCTTGCATACCCTTAATTCAACTCCCCTAAAGGGAATTGAACCCATGATCTCTTTGGAACTAAACCCTAAGAAAGGCATGGTGGCCAACCTAATTTTTTATGATTTGTAAAAGTTTTTTGTAATTTTAGAATATCTGATTGTGAGCTTTGATTTGTTGAAGTTGACTCTCATAGGAAAAACATATATTTTTTTACAAAAAAATCTAATGTACCAAAAAATGACTTTGTCAAATTTTAAATAAATTTTGGCACAAGAGACAATTACCAGCGTGGTGCACTCGTTACATGTAATATTTCATTCTGTGCAACGAGTTTTGGCAATTAAAACATCTTCAAAAGAGACCAAAACAATCGAAGGCACCAACATGTTGAAGAATCTTGCTAACAAGTATTTTTTTAAGTATAAATAAATAACAAAATAAATAAATTCTGATACATTTATCATTAAATTCAAAACATTTTTTTTTTTATAAATTTCATAACACTTTTTTAATTTTCTTACATTTTTTCAAAACTCTTTCAAATATATTTTCAATATTAAATTAGTAAGTGCTCTAGGACCCCTTTGTTAGCATTTGACTTATGATAAAAACACTTTTACGAATGAACACATATGGCAAAACAACCAGCAATGGTAGGGGTCACAATTTTTGTAGCTCAAATGACTTAAAATTATCAAAATGACATCGTTTTGAGTATAAAACAATATCAAAATTGTCAAAAACGATATCGTTTTGACAATTTTAAACCATTTGAGCCACAAAAATTGTGACCCCCAAACATTTTTCCCAAAACAAATAGACCAGCCATCTGAGTTTTTCAAACCGCGCAAATCGATATTTGCAATACCATCATTACCACTTTTCTAGTTACTTTTTCAAGTTTTCATGCTCCAATTACCCAAAACACACTTTCAGAATAATTTCTATCTCTCCCTTCTCTTTAGTCCAAATTTAGCCTAACCATTATCTCTCTCTGTGCACTTTAGGGATGGTTTAGGAGTAAGTTAAATTAGCAGTTTACTTACTTATTTGTTACAAATTATTACATTATTTCTTTATTTTTTGTACATTTTTTTTATAAGAAGTTGAAAAATTATTAAATATAAGCAAACATCAAACCAACACCAAGTCCAAACCATTTTATTGTTTACTATTATAGGCAAATGTTAACGAGGGTTTTTTGGGACATTGATTAATATTAGATTGAGACCAAAAAAAAAATATTTAAAAATTATAAAAGTAATAAAGGTATGTTGAAATAAGTTTTGTTTTTAATAGAGAAATTATAATTCAATATAAAAAATCAAAAATAATTACAAGTATATGGGGGTGTAACTTTTTCTGTACAACAAAATAACAACAAAAGTTACACCCCAGCCATTTGGTCAATATTTTTCTCGTTTCCCATTGTTTTGTAATTATTCCCCCCCCCCCCCCCCCCAAAAAAAAAAAAAAAACTTGTATTTTCTAACTTTTGTCTTTTCTTATATTTTAGAGACTTGTTAAAAAGTAAAAAATATTTTGTTAATCATTAACTTTTATCATGTAATGTGACATATACTCTCCAATCTTTAGATATTAAAAGGGTCTTGCTAACCACCACATGGCATTGGTTAAAGATGTAAGTTTACAGCTAACAATATATTATGAATCTATGACAAACTTGTGACTTAATGTGACATTTGATCTTCTACATGCGTTTATTATTTTTTATCAATAAAATAACACTTCTTACATATTTTAATATATATTTCATCAATTTTCAACCTTAACCAACGCGGTAGCATTCTTCATATTAAAATTATGTTAAATGAAATGAATAATATAAATGTCAAATCAAATAATAAATGTAAGGGAAAGTTTTGTTTAGAGCATCTTCAACGGTTCAGTATTTTTTTATCAAATTTGAGTAAAAAATGGCTCATTTTTTCAATCTGATATCAGTTGCTCCAATGGCGCATCAAAAAGAAGAATCATCCCGTGGGTTAATCGGTTGGTCGACCGGTAAGGTAATTTTTTTTTTTTTTATATACCTTTTTGAACTGTTTGAACCTACCAATTTTTGAACCATTTGCATGAACTGGTCGACCGGTTGGTCAACCGGGTGGTTGACCAGGGGGTCGACCAGGTGGTCGACCACCATGTGTAAAATTTTGACAAATTTCTGCTTTAACGGCTATGCACAGTGCATTGGTGAAAGGAGCAATCTGTTCTCACTTTGATGAATTATTTGCTGAATTCTCATTTTGATACTTGTTTGTTGAAACCATTGGAGCACTAAAAAGTAACTTTTTTACCAAAATTCAAATCTGATACCAAGTTTGATGAAGCATTAGAGATGGTCTTAGCATAAAGGATTAAAACTATTTCCAAATACGTAGGGTCTGATTGGTAACCATTCCGTTTTCAGTTTTTAGTTTATATTTACAAAAATTTTAAAAATTATCATAAAAAGTTATTTGATAATTTTTTTAGTTTATAAATGGTTGTCTCAGTTTATAAATTTAAGGAAAAAACGTAAACTCAAAAAATGAGTTTACGTTTTTAGTTTTCAATTTTTTTTTTCAAATAATTTTTTTAATTAATTTTTTTTCAAATAATTATTTTTTCAATTAATTTTTTTCAAATAAATTTTTTTTCAATTAATTTTTTTTCCAATTAAATTTTTTTCAATTATTTTTTTAATTATTTGTTTTTTCATTTTTTTCAATTAATTTTTTTTCCAATTAAATTTTTTTCAATTATTTTTTTTTAATTAATTTGTTTTTCAGTTATAATGTGTGTGATCCTATTGTCATAAATAATAAAAATAAATATAAATATTTTAGGCCTGAACAAACATATTTTTAATGTTTATGTTTTAAAATTTTTTTAAACATTTTGTTTAAACCAAACGCGTTTATAATTTATGTTTTTCTAAAAATAAACAAAAACCAATTTATAAAATTTTTATAAACGTAAACGTTAACCAACGCTACCGTAAGGTTTAAGTATATTAAATTAAAATACACATTGAAAACTTGTACTCACAGATTTTTGTCTACTTTTTGTAATTTTGTGCTCCATTTACTAATGAGATATTATTCTTCTAATGTTTATGGATTTGGAAAAAAATAAAAAATAGGGAAATTTTTTTTACTTCCTCTATGTGTCATTTATTTTTTAAAATTTTTAACTATAATTCAAACAAAATCTAAATATAATAACTATATTGTGTTAGAAAAAGGCATAAAAGCTAAACCTATCTTTTATCTTCTTTCCACACAATGCTGAGGAAGAATTGGACGCGCACAAATACCAAAGATTTTTTTTAAAAGAGGAATTAGAGAAAAGGGAGGCTAAAGGAAATTATAAAAGACACGAAAAAGAAAGATTACTAGGAGTTGGGATTGTAAAGCTTTTTGCAATGGACACTTTTTTTTATCGTTGCTGGAATCATTTTGTTTGATTCACTGTTTGTGTTTTGTCGTGGGCTCCGTTTGGTTTAATCCATTAATGCTGGGATTGTATTAATAATTTAGTGAGTTTTACATAAATTATATTTGTTTTGCAATAACACTATGAGAGTAATAGTTTTATGAGATTACGATCCTCCTAAAAAAAGAGGATATGAGTGATCGCATGGCGAGTTGAGTTTTCTAATTTAATGTAATTTCAGTAAACAAACTTATCATAATTTCTTTGACTTTCTAATTTAATTATAATTTGAGTGAACTACTTTAAAGAAATTTCTTTGAATTTGTAATTTTGTGTAAGTTGAGTGTACCTCTTTAGAAAAAATTATTTGAGTTTATTATTTAAATGTAATTTGAGTGCAATACCTCATAGAAATTTCTCTTAACTTTTATTTTTTCTTTTAATTGACATTACAAACAATGAAATTTCACTGATTTAGTAGAGTGAAATTTCACTTCGGTAGAAAGTCGCCGAAAAATTATCAGCAGCTGCGAGGAAATTCTTATCCATATTGAAGGCATTCCGCCCCTCTTCGACTTTCAAAGAGGGACTTTACCTCACTATCAATGAAACCAAGTTTATGGAAAAAAAACCGGGTTGGAGGTAGTGGAGTAATAAAACTATGAAATGTAGATTTGTCTAGAAAAAAATTATTGTCTTTAAACTAAAAATGTATTTTAGTTTTCTTGAAATTATTATAAAATATTGATTAGGGACTTGAATAAAAAATTGGGTTGAATTTATTTTATCTTCTTGTGGTTTGAGAATGGAGCATGTTATCCCCTTATGGTTCAAATATAACTATAATATTTTTATGCGATTTTGGATTAAAATATCATTGTTAGTTTTTCCATTCAAACTAATGAATGATGCATCATATATACCATTTTTTAGAGTGTGTTTGATTTTCTAAAATATTAAAATTAATACAACAAAATGACAAATGCATCCCCATTTTCTCCAAACCTAAAATTTTAGATTAATATGCTAATTAAAATATAATTGAGGATTGATCTAAAATATCAAATACAATTAAGGATTAATTTAAAACATAATTAAATAAAAATAAAAAATAATAATAATTAAGAATTGATCTAAAATATAATTAAATTTAAATTAGATTAACTTGTTACGAATTACAATATCTATAATGGAGAGAGGAGGGTGGAACCAGATGCTAAGAAAAAGAAGAGCAGGAAGAGTGGGCAATCAAAGCAGCCCATCTGTGGATGCAGATGGGTTGTTTACCATCTTTGTAGATCAAATTCCAAACTCTATGGATCCAAAAAGCTTGTATACTTTATTCAGTAAGTTCGGAATAGTTAAGGATGTCTTTATTCCAATGAAAAGAAGACAAGTTACGGGTTACGGGCTCCGGGTTCGGATTTGTAAGGTACGACTGTAAGGTTGCAGCAGACATGGTGGTGCAAAAGGCTGATGGTTTATGGTGTAATAATAAAGCTCTGAAGGTGAAGAATGTAGAATATAAAAAAGGGGAACAGAAACAACCTACAGCGAGGAACAATGGTGGTTCGATGGAAAGGCGACACCAGCAGAGGATTTTTGTACTGAGAAACACAGAGTATGAAAAAGAAGTATAGAAACAACCCATGATGAGGAACAGCGGAGGCGAGATGATGAGGCAATATCAAAAAAGGATCTGTACATAGCAACAAATGGAGGATGTAGGAAGTAGATCTTATGCTGAAGCTGTTCAAAATGGAGTCATCCAGTAGAAACCGAAAGTGGTGCTAAAGGCTTATAAGTCAAGAAATGGTTGGCTATATGAAATTCTGATTGTGAAGCTGAAGACTTTTTCTTCATTCAATGATTTTCAGAAGGGGTTTGAAAGAAGAGACCTGAAGGAGGTAAGAGTGTGAGATGGAGGTGGAAGGTTAGCAGTACTAACTTTCAAATCAGACCTACATATGAAGGAAGCAAGAATAGCTATTGATGAATGGATTTTTGATTGGTGTGAATCTATAAGTGATTGGGAAAAAAGGCTGTAGATCAAACAAGAAAGGTGTGTGTGGATTACTTGTGTTGGTGTTCCTTTTAACCTGTGGAGTGTTAATACTTTTATAGATATTGGTAAACTATGGGGGGAAGTTGTCCAGTTAGATGACAACATTCTTAAGCAGAGTTCCTTTCAGTTTGGTAAGGTACGAATAATTAACAATAGGTTTGAATTCATAAATACAGTGATCAATAGCTCGACACAGGGCTATGGCTAAGCACGTCTGTCAACGACTTATGCCACAACAGTCCTACCAGCTAATCCGCACAATTGGACAAAAGGGCTACGCGACTTAAATGACGTCCCACTCAACCTAACTCTATACTAACCCTTACATGGCACAAACCCAGGAATAATATGCAAAATAATTTTATTTTATTTAAATTTAATTACATCATATATGGTCCATTAATTTATTGTTCTGGAGGAGGAGGGCGATTAGCCCGGACTAGGGCAATTATGGTTTCCTGTATTTGTAATTCAGTCTGGGTAATCAATTTATCAGTTTCTTCTAAAACTTGATGAGCCCACGGATCATTAGGCCAAAGTGCAAGATAATTCTGTAAAAAATTATTTTTTCTTTCCTTATGAAATGCTAATATGTCATGTAGAATAATAAGACTATATTCAGACATACATTGAAAGAAAAGAAATACTTACAGCGAATACTTACTCAAACCAGTAGAATATTATTAATTTTCTTCAAACTTGAAAAGCAAAACACACTGAAGAATAGAAAGAGGGAGAGAATACAGATATAAAACTTGAGAAAATAAAACTTAGAAGTGGTGCCTCTTACAGACCAAGGGCTACCTATTTATACAAGAAAGAAAAGAAGATAATGTGGACAGGTGGCGTGTGCTAATTAGGAGTGCAGTCGATCATCCTTATCCTCTTATCTTCATCTGTCGGCAAGGAATCTACTTTATCAAAAGTAGATATAGTGGCTCACCATGCACCGAAAGTAGTTTGGCCACTGGTGGAGCTGGAAAGTCATGGACAGACAGGACTTGACTAGTAGGACAAGAGCACCATCATTTCTCTTTTCCTTTGCCTTTACTTTTACTCTTGTCCCGTACAAATTTGTCGGTAATTAATTCAGTGACAGAATCCCAAATATCGCCAAAATCCGGGTCGGGTAGATTTTCATTTGGATCTTGAGATTCGCCTGCTAGGACAGTAAAGGCATTATCGTCGTCAGAATATGGGTCAGGTTGAGTCTTCTCACTCTGAGTACTGGATCCAGACTTCATGCTGGAATCTCTGGAAGCCATGGATTCAAGAAATTGTTGCTTCATAAAATCCATGCTTTTAGCCACAAGCTCTTCTTCTGTGATATCGGGATATTTTTTGCGGAGCTCTTGCTGAATCTGAATAAAGGGATTAGTTGGGATGACAGGAGCAGCTTTAGGACAGGCATCAAGACAGGCCTGGGTATGATCCTTAATTCTCTGGAGCAAATCTTGCTTAGCTTTAGGATCATCCATCTGTTTCCACCATTTGTAAAAGAATACTCTCTTCAAACGAGGAACCTTATTCTGAAAATCACACTGGAAATCCCATTTCCATATCCAAGGAATACTGAACCTACTAACAAAATGCACAAGACATTTGGACATGGAAATATTTTTATTAGCTGGAAGGATGCTAAAAACAGCTTGCCATTCATTGAATGCTAACCGAAGATTTTCTGGAAAAGCATCTAACTGTAACCCAAAGGTATCCCACCAAATGAGAAACCAGGAGGGTAGATCATTTTTGAGAACGTCAGAATGAACCCGGAAAAACCAAGAATGGGAACGGGGAGGGTTCATGTAATAAAAAGTCTGGGTAAAAGCAGTGATATAGTCCCAATAACTGTAACGGACATCTTTAGACCGGATATCAAGACTGCGAGTAACATGAGGATGAATACCCCAGGCTTGAATAGGCATAATAGATTGGATAGTGGCTTTACTGTAATTAATCGGACTAGCAGTACGATTACTATCAGCATAATGATGCTCAAAGTGGACAGAAGCGAGTTCAGTCAGGATTTGCTCATAAACATATCTGTAAGTGTCAAAATGTGGAGGACTGTTTTGGGTGGCAAGATAACGTTTCTTTATCTCCCAGGGATCAGAAACCCATTGCATGTCAGTAGGATCAATGTAGAGAACAGTTTCTTCTGTAATAGAATTCTGGAAATAAGTTTCTGGAGTAAGAAGGACATCTTTAGCAGATTTGCTAGAAGATTCCCCTTTATTACTGTAAGTTCCCAAAAGAGAGGGAAAGTCTGTAGGAGGAGGTGGAAATCCACGTCCACGGCCACGACGGCCAGGACCTCTACCCCGATTTTGCATGAGAAGTCTGTAAATATTCACGAGTCAGAAAATCAGGAAGAGAATTATTTTCTCCTTTAATATGTTCAATATCATAATCAAAAGCAGAAAGAGCAGCTTGCCATGAAGCAAAAATTTGTTTCTGGGCTAAATTTTCAACATCTTTTTTGAAAACTTGTTTTGCAGCTGAACAATCAACACGAATTAAAAATTCTTGATTTAATAAATCATCCTGGAATTTTAAGACACATTTAACAATTGCTAAACATTCTTTTTTAATAGTGGAATATCTTTTAGCTGCATCATGCCAAACACCAGAATGAAAACGCAAAAGTTCTTCTTTACTGGTTTTTGGATTAAATTGTTTTAAGATACCACCAAAACCAAGGTCTGAAGCATCAGTTTCAACAATTTTCTTATATTCTGGAGAGGGTAAGCATAAACAAGGTAAAGTCTTAACCCTAGACTTAATCTTTTTAACAGCAGCAGTATGGTCTGGACTCCACACAGGTGGATTTTTGCGAAGACGCGTATAAAGTATGGCTGCATCAGTAGCAAGATTAGGATAATAATCATGAATGTAATTTAAACTTCCTAAAAATCTTTGCAACTGAGTTTTGTCTTTTATTTCATCAGGAAATTTGGAAGCAAATTCCATGCTTCGATCAATAGGTATAATAGTTCCATTATAAATATTATGACCTAGAAATCGAACATGTGTCTGAAAAAGTTTCATTTTTGGAGCAGAAACAACAAGACCATTTCTGGAAATAACATGCTTAAAAATATTAAGATGTTTGATATGCTGATCTATAGAAGATGAAAAAATAAGAACATCATCTATATAGCATATAGTGAATTCTGTATAGGGATTAAAAATGTCATTCATAATATGTTGAAATTCGGAAGGAGCATTTTTTAATCCAAAAGGCATAACATTCCATTCAAAATGCCCAAAAGGTACTGTAAAAGCAGTTTTATAGCGATCATTTTCTGTAATTTGAACTTGCCAATATCCTGACTTCATATCAAATTTAGAAAATACCACAGCATCCTGTAATCAATCCAAAAGATCTTTTTTATTTGGAACTGGATACCGAATCCACTGTAAGGCTTCATTCAAAGGTTTGTAGTTTATGACTAACCTAGGAACACCACGTTCAATTTCTGCATTTTTATTTACATAAAAGGCAGTACAACTCCAAGGAGATCTACTGGGTCTAATTAATTTTTTCTGAAGAAGAGTATTAATCTCATTTTTACAAAGTTCCATATACTCTTTTTTCATTTGACTAGGACGAGCTTTTGTGGGAATTTTTCTTTCATCAAAAGTAGGCTCGTATGGTAAGGAAACAATATGTTTCTTACGATCCCAAAAAGCATTGGGTACATCACTACAAATTTCTTCCTGGAATTCTTTCTCAAGCAGTTTAATTTTTTGTTGGAAAGAGGTTTGCTGGATTCTTTGTTCTGTAGTAAGAAAACTAATTTCCTTTTGCAGGAAATTAATTTGATTTTGTTTTAAACAAACTAAATCAGTAATTTGATCTAATTCTTTAGTGTATGGTGAAGTGATGAATTCAAAAACAATTTTTTGATTATCAAGATCTGTATGAATCCCAATAGTGTCTATCTTGGTGATAGGCATTAAAAGGTTTAAAAAAGGAGTACCAAGAATTATGTTTTGCGCCATATTTTTAATCAAAACAAAAGAGGTTTGTAAACATAATCCTTGATTGCAAATCAATACTTCTGGAAGTTTGTAATCAATATACAAACTATTACCGCTAGCACTAGTAAGATTGGCTTGTTTTCTGGAAATATTTAGTTGGAACCAAGCCTTCCTGGATACAATTCATATCAGCACCACTGTCAACCAAAGCAATAGCATCACGCATCATAAAATCTGGTTGAATCATAAATGTGATACGAATGTACCATTTCTGAAAAGTTATCCTATTTAAAGATAATAAATATTCTGGATCTTTTTGTTCCTTTATTATTTCTTGTTCTTGATCCTGTAATTTTTTATTAATCTTTTTAATCTCAGAATTAATAGCAATATTAGAGGTCTGTAAATGCTTAATTTCAACTTTCAAAGCATTAACTTCCATTTTTAAATCTTGAACTGAGACAGATTTTTCTGGATTAGAAACTGAGGGAGTTTGAATTCGGGAAAAAACTTCTTTCATGTTATAAACTTTTGGTACTAGTAATTTCTTCTTTTTTCTGTTTATAACACATTTCAAGAAATTTTAATTTTATTTCTGGTTCTTTAATACTGTCAGCAATTTCCAAAAGATTTTGTTCAGAATCAGTTAGAACATTAATACTGGGACTATCAATATTAAGACCATTCATCTCAACTATTGATTTCCAATAATTAGCTTCATCTGAAACTTGATTTACGGAAGTTTTACAGGGGCAGATTTCATTTTCTGGACATTCATCTTCAGTATCAGAAGAAGATGAATAAATGGCGTTTAGTTCATTATCAGAAGGGACTTCTGAAGATGAATCAGAGTCAGACATTAACTGTAAAATTTTCTGTTGAGTGTCCCTGATCTAATGCTAACTCATTAAGCTTGGCTTGTACTTTAGCCCGACATCTGTTAGCATAGTGACCTATTTGACCACACTTATAACACTTGATACTGGATTTATTTTTCTGGAAAGATTTTCCTTTAGCTTTATACTTTGGTCTGGAACTTTGAGATTGAGGTTGTGTGCGATGATGTTTGGAATATTTTCTGGATTTCTTATAAGGTTTGGTAAAATTTTTATGCTTCCTCTGCTTATGAATTTTTTTCGGATATTGAATCTGGGGATCATAAGCAAATTGTTCACAAAAATCACCTACCTCTCTTTTTCCGATTAAATGTTGTTGTTTAAGTTGTTGCTGGAGTTTAAGATCATTACATAAAGCAAGACCTTCATTAGTAACAATATTTATTAATTGACCGTAAGTATATTGATAGTATGGAATTTCAATAGAACGATGAATATCTCGTAACCGCTTACGAATTCGTTCAGCAAAGAGATTGGGAAGGCCATCAATAAATTTGGCTTTCCAATGTTCAGCACTACCATCTGTTCGCTGCATAATTTTCATCAGGAAGACATCTTTGTACCAACGAAAATGAGATAAAGTTGGGCATCTCAATTTCATTAATAATTCACGATTACGGTCTGCAATGCCAATAGCATTACCAACAAAATTCGCAACAATGGTATTAACTAAGGTATAGACAGCATCTTCTTCTTCAGTTTCAATAGGGTCAGGATTAGGGTTAGCAGGTGTTCTATCTGGAATAGTAGTTACAGTTTTGGTTGCAGAAAGGATTTCAGAACATTGATTAGTAGTGAGATAATTATCCCACCATCCTTTCAGCGCACCAGTGAAACCGCTAACAATCATACGAGCAACCTGGTGGTCTGTATTATTATTTTGTTTGCAAACAGTAGCAAACATGAGCATATGATGGAGGAGTTCAAAGATTTGATACTCAGAAAGTCCATCAAGATTCCATTCATATACAGCGGTACTATTGTAAGAGCGTTGAGTCTGTAGAAAATCCTCTTCATACAGAATGTCCATAGGAGTTGGACGAGGATAATAATGGCGAGTACTGCCAACAGGAACCATTTTTTGGATATTAGAGGAGTAAACCCGATTAACCGAAGAAGGTTCAGAGGGCTGGAAGTTTTGCTCAAGCTGGAGGATTTGTGGAAGACTAAGATGATCATAATTATCATCAGGAGGTCTACCTATCGAATTGGCTGAAAGCATTAAAATCTGAGCTTTAGATTTGGAAGATGAAGAAGAGTCAGAAATCTTCAAATCACGAATTTGAGAAAGAATGGTTTCCATAAAGTCAGAATCAGCTTTAGGTTTTAGTTTAAAATCTTTTAAAACCGGAGTTGGTTTTATAAAAACAGGTTCTGTAATAACAGGAGGTTTAGGTTCGAGTTTGCAGCTTTTCTTAACATGTGATACCATTTCTTCGATTCGAGTTAGCTGCTTTCCTGCTGTTTGACAAAATAAATTTGTATAATTATTTTGTTTTAATACTGTATTAAAATCCTGTATTAGTACGGGATCCTTATTTTGTGTTTTATGAGGAATGTCGGCAAAGGCAGCAATAACCATTGGCTTGCCGTTAGAGGTAGAAGTACCTGTAGGCTGAAGTTCTAAAGGTGATGTGGGAGGATGAATAGAAAATATGGTTCTACCATCAGTGGTCAACCATTTTTGCTGGAATTCCTCAAGAGCATTCACCTGAGATTCTGGAGGTTGGACATTTAACATATACCATAAAGGAAAAGGGTATAAAACTTGGATTTCCTCTAGATATAAATAATATTGTAATTTGTATTCCTGTAATTGGTCTTTGGTATGAACACAAAAATACCATTTTCGAAAATCTGAATATTTTTCTTGTAAAAATTCTTGATTTAAGAGTCTGCGATTTTCACTTCCTGGAGAGAAATCCATTTTAATATTCGAAAATCTGAATATTTTTCTTGTAAAAATTCTTGATTTAAGAGTCTGCGATTTTCACTTCCTGGAGAGAAATCCATTTTAATTCTCTAGTTCCAGTGTGTGAAGAGTTATCTGCAGCAGTCACTACATGTTTCTGTCAACAAAAAAGCTAAGAGAGTGAGGATGTTGCTTCCAAAACTCAAGAATAGGTCGATCAACTATCAAAAAATGATAAGTGAGATAAGGATGCGGTCAATGCAAATACAGGAAATGAGGCAATGCTAGGAAAAGATGTTGTGGCAAGCAAAGAGAAGGAAATGGTGGGCACAGATACAGAGGAGAAGGAAGGAAGTAATAAATGAGAGTCTATATCAGCCGTAAAAGAGACAAAGTGTGATTTGGGAAACACAAATAATGGAGGTGACTGCATGGTGCAAGATCTGGGTCAGTTGAATAATCCAGGAAATGATGTGGCAAATGAAATTCAAATTGTTGAAGGTCAAATATATTCTTCTGGGGTTATTAGGAGGGTTAATGGGCCCGAAAGTTCATGGCCCAATAAAAATTTGGAGGTAGTTTTAAATGGGGGTGAGTTTGGGGAATTGGCTAATTGGTCTATCGTTGAGGCTTTTAACATAAGTGAATGTGAAACTCATTCTCAGGTAAGTTCACAGATTCTTCATATGGCCCAGCAATGAGTGAAAAACAGGGGTAATAGATCAAAAAGAGGGAAGACTGGTAATCGAAGTATGAGGAAAGGAGATGAATTGAAGAAAAAGGGAAAAATAAACAGAAAGCAACTGAAGAACAAGGGTGGGTTGTTTAGCAATTGTCTTCAAAATGGAGCTATATTTCGAGCGGCCGCTGCTGCAATTTCATTATCAGTTTTGCAGAGTATAGATTCTAGGAACATGTGGAAGTTGTTGAATGAAGCACAAGCTACAATTCAAGTTGGGAAAATTTTGGGGCTAAACTATGAATGCAAGGAGGAGGAGGTGGTAAGCAAAATAATTGAGCTAGAAGATAAGGACTTAGAAAGAATGGAAGGTGTAGGTGTTGCTTCCTAAGCCAATTTGGTCGCTGCTAGGTGGTTTGGTGTTCATTAATAGTTTCCTTATGAAGATATTATCTTGGAACATTAGAGGTCTCAGAAGGCTTGAAAAGAGGCGTAAAAAAAAGAATTTGGTTAGGGATATAAATATATATGTTCTACTGTTGCAAGAAACAAAGGGGTGCAGTGCTGATGAAAACTTTGTTAAGTCATTATGGCCATGGGAGGAGATGGGTTACATGGAGATTGGTGCAGAGGGTAGTGCCGGAGGTATGCTTTGCTTATGGAATCCAGAAATCTTTCTCATAAAGGAATGTTGCAGTAATAGAAACTTCATTTTGGTGTCAGGTACTTCACTTAACTCTTTTGATTGTGTTATTGTAAACATTTATGCACCAAATGATGTATTGAGAAGAAGGCCGCTATGGGAGTCTTTAGCAAAGCTTAAATCCACTTTTTTAAAACCTTGGTGTGTAGGGGGGGATTTTAATGAAATTAGATTTATGAGTGAATGGAAAGGGTGTTTGAGAAGGGATAGAGGAATGAAGGATTTCAATAATTTGATTGATAATTTGGAGCTCTTAGACATTCCAATGCTATGCAGAACATATACATGGTGTAATGCTTTGGATGGGAAAAGGTGGAGCTGGATTGATAGATTTCTAATTGATCATAGGTGGTTGGAATAGTTCTCATTTAAGCAGTGGGGGCTACCCAGGACTCTTTTTGATCACTGCCCAATATTGCTTATGGAAGATGAGAGGGATTGGGGTCTAAGGCCATTTAGATTCATAAATGCATGGTGTTTGCATCCTAATTTTAAATCTGAAGTGAAGTCATCTTGGGAAAATAATCAGTTTAGTGGTTGGGCTAGTTTCATGATAATGAAAAAGTTAGGGAATCTTAGAGTACATCTCAAAAGGTGGAATTGTCAAGTGTTTGGAAACATTGATGAGCAATTGAAAAAAGATGAAGATGAACTCCATGAATATGACATAGAAGCTGAAGGTAGGAATCTGCAGGAAATTGAGATTGTAAGAAGATGAGAGGTTAGAACATTAGTTTGGGAGTTGAGTAGAAAGAATGAGTGGTTATGGCATCAAAAATCTAGACTGACATGGGTAGAAAATGGGGATAAAAATACAAGGTTCTTTCATTTAATGGCTAGTAGAAGGCAGAGGAAAAATCTATTGGATTCTATAAATGAGAATGGTGTTATACATGATCAGCCTGATGTAATTAAATAAGCAGTGGTAAGATATTTCATCCAACTGTTCTCTGAAGATTGTAGGAATAGGCCAAAATTGTCAGGTGTTTTTGTCTCAATTAGTCCTGAAGAATCTAGTTTGTTAGAGGTAGAGTTTTCAGAGGGAGAAATTTGAGAAGCAGTCAATGATTGTGATGGTAATAAAGCTCCGAGGCCTGATGGTTTTAACTTATCTTGCATACAGAAATGCTTGAATATAATAAAGGGGGAGTTAGTGCAGCTTATGAATGAATTCCATGCTAATGGTAAGTTGGCTCGAGGAATGAACAGTTCTTTTATCACTTTAATTCCCCAAAAAGACAATCCCATAGGTCTGGGTGATTATCGACCTATTAGTTTGGTAAGTTCAGTGTACAAAATAGTTGCCAAGGTTTTATCAAGAAGGTTGAGAAAGGTGCTTCCAAAGTTTATTAGTGAAGTGCAAACAGGCTTTTTGAGTGGAAGATGTATCCTGGATGGGGTGTTAATAGCTAATGAAGTGGTGGATTGGTGGAAAAGATCAAACAATCAAGGTATCATTCTAAATCTAGATTTTGAAAAGACAATGGTTCAGTAAATTGGGAGTTCTTGTATTCAATGATGACCAACTTTGGTTTTGGAGAAAAATCCGTGCGATGGATGAAGACTTGTATTTCCATAGCTAGAGTCTTAGTGCTAGTGAATGGTTCTCCCACATCAGAATTTTCTCCAATGAAAGGACTTAGGCAAGGTGATCCATTTTCACCTTTCCTGTTTAATATTGTTGCAGAGGGCCTTAATTTATTGTTGGAAAGAGCATAAGCAGTGGGCATGATTAAAAGAGCTTCAATTGGTCAAAATGAGCTGAAATTATCTCACCTTCAATTTGCAGATGATACCATCATATTTTGTGAAGCAGATTGGGAGGAAATAATTGCTATCAAGAGAATATTAAGATGTTTTAAGGTTATGTCAGGACTTAAAATTAATTTTCACAAAAGTCAACTGTGTGGGATAGGTGTTCAGGATGATCTGGTGACAGAATTTCCTGCAAGGCTCAATTGTCATAGTCAGAAGCTGCCTATGAAGTATCTAAGGTTGCCTTTAGGAGCAAATCCTATGAGAAAGTCTACTTGGCAGCCAGTGGTGGATAAATTCAAGAAAAAGCTAGCTTTCTGGAAGAGAAAGTGCTTGTCTTTTGTAGGAAGGTTAACCTTGATGAAGTCAATGTTGTCAAGTTTGCCGATTTATTTCTTATCTCTGTTTAAAATGCTAGTGGGTATTGCAAGATCAATTGATAAAATTCAATCTAATTTTCTCTGGGGAGGAACTGAACTGAGGAGAAAAATACATCTAGTTAGTTGGAAGGAGGTATGCTTGAGTAAGTTTCAAGGAGGGTTAGGGGTTAGGAATTTGAGAGAGGTAAATGATTGCTTATTAATAAAGTGGTGGTAGAGGTATGGTAGAGAGGAGAATGCATTGTGGAAACAAGTGTTGTGCAACAAGTATGGAGGGATTGGTGGCAGATGGAGTCCGTTCCCAGTGGATTGAAATTTGATGTCTATTCTGTGGCAAGATGTATTATCAGTGAAATTTACTAATCCTGCTTTGAGTGAACTCTATTTCAACAATGTTAAAACAGTTGTGGGTAATGGTAAAAGGATTCAGTTTTGGGTTGATAGATGGTTTAATAATCAGAGCCTTAGTGAAGTCTTTCCCAGATTGTTTTCACTATCAACTGAGAAAGGTTGTTCACTACTGTATTTTTTCCATAAGAAATGTGAGGGTCAGGACTGGAAGATAGCTCTTAGAAGGCCCCTTTTAGAATGGGAAGAGGAGGAGGTGTCCAAGTTGAATGATTTGTTGTATAATGCACCTACTCTAAATGCAATGGTTGAAGATTCTTTTTCTTGGTTAGCACACTCTTTAGGGTCTTTTACTGTGGCATCAATGTGGCAAAGAATGGAATCATCCAAAGGTCCTGAAAAATCAATTACAAGGAGTATTTGGAGGACTATTGCTCTTCCCAAAGTGCAATTTCTGAGTTAGCTAGCTTGGAGAGGTAGGATTAAATCCTCAGATTTGTTGTTTAGGATAGGAGTGCTGAATCCCAATGCTAGTACACTGTGTGTGTTTTGCAAATCTGAACTGGAAACCATGAATCATGTGTTACTCTATTGTCATTTGATATGGAGAGTTTGGTCAGATATTGTGAAATGGTGGAATTTGTTTTGGGTCATTCCTGGTTCAGTGGAGGAACTTCTACAGTGGTGGTCAGGTATAAGATATAAGGTTCAGGTGGAGAAAATTTGAAAGGTAGTTCCTTAGCAATGTTGTGGTCTTTGTGGAAACTCAGGAATGAATGTGTGTATAACGAGACAAAGCCAGACTTTGGAAATTTGACTGAGTTGGTGAAGGTTAGAGTTGCTTTATGGGCAAAATCTAATTTGAAAGAGTTGAAGTACTCAGTTCATGACATAGTATATAATCTGAAGCAGGTATGCTTTTGTGTATAGTTGGGAGTCAATCTAGTTGCTGCTGCAGAATTGAAGTGTATTGCTTGTCAGTTGCAACTTCAGAGTTGCTGCTAGATGTAGAAGCTGTTAATAAGTTGCTGATAGATTGCTGCTGATAGTAAGTTGCTGATAGATTGAAGTTGTTATGCCCTGGGTGCCACAGAGCTGATATGCCCTGGTTGTGTTCTGTTTTGTATTCTGTTTTTTCTTGGCTCTTTGTTTTTTTTTTTTTCCAATTTCTGGGCTGTTTGATTAAAGCTTTTGTAAAAGGGTTCATGCACTCTCTTGGATTAATCAACAGTTTGGATTAGATTAAGGACTGCAGTGGAGGGATATTAGTTGGTTTGGTACCTTGGTATGCCACCACTTGGTGAGGTTGGTCTGCTATTATCTGGTCTGTTTTCTAATGTGATATGGTATTTTATCAGCTAGTGTCTGCTGTGGATGTTGTTCTGGTGTTTTGGGTGGCAGTTTGGAACACCTGCTTCAGTTGGATGAGTTCTGCTGACTCTGTTGACTCTGTATCTGGGCTGCTAGCTCTGTTGTATTTGTATCTGTTATTGTGTTGTCTGTGTATCTGTTGGTACCTCATCAATAGATTCTTGGTTGGTGCTGTTATATGATTGTGTGGGTTGCTTAGTGCCAACCTAGTTGGGATTGGGCGGTTTCACTATGATGGCCTTTGCATCATCCCCCCCTTTTATTGATGTCTTTCTTCATTCTTCTAAGGTTTTCTCCCATCAGTAAAGTTCTTATGTTGATCCAAAAAAAAAAAAAAAAATATTTGTTAGGAATTACAATATATAATTGAAAATTTAGGATTAATTGTGATCTAAAATATAATTAATTAAAATCAGATTAAAAATTTAGAAATTATAATAAATAATTAAATATTTATAATTAATTGTGATCTAAAATGTAATTAAATTATAATTATAATAATTAATTGTGATTTAGTTGAATTAACATTAGAAATTATAAATTACAGAAATGATATATCCCTCTAATTTGGAAGCTCTAAAAGAGCACTAATGATGTGAAAAAAAAAAAAAAAAAATCAAGGTCAAAATATCACATCACATGGGACCCACATGCCGATTAGAGCTATTAGAGCTCTTAATTTAGAGCTTCCAATCTTTTTTTTTTTTTATAAATTATGTCGGGTAATGATACATACCACTGAAAGTAGTGCTCTAAAGCACCACTAGTGAGTTGGCACACATTTAAAAAAAAAAAGGCACAGCAACACTGTGGCAGTGGGTGGGGCCCACTGCCACATCGTTAGTGCTACCACTAATTAGTGGTCTCAAGCATTTTCCAAATTATGTCTACGAGATAGGAGAGAGAAAGAAAATAATAAAAGAAATATAGGGTTTGAATTCATTACAATCATTTCACATTTATAGTTAGCGGTATTAATGGTTGCATTGTGGTCCAAAATTGCATGAGGCTTTTTAACTATATTTGAATCATAAGAGATAATGTGTTATGGCCTCAAACAACAATGGGTAAATAAATTTTGCTTTAAGTTTTTTTAATAAAAAACTAAATATATAAAATTTGGATACAATAATAATATTACTAAATTTAAACCG